>SJYV01016392.1:0-58914 GCA_006410875.1 Neotragus pygmaeus | reverse complement strand
TGTGTGTGTGTGTGTGTGTGTGTGTGTGTGTGTGTATAAAAGTTCTGGGTAAGAATTTGTATTTTTATTTATGACTTGCCAGCTCCCAGGTGCTGGCTGTGGGTACATACACCCTTTGCCCCAGGGCCACGAGCTGTCTGTGGATCCCTGCTCTTCAGCTCCTGGGCCTCTTCTCACACAGGCTCATCTTTCTAGAAAGCTTTTCTGAGCTCACTTGCATATCTTTCAAGGCTC
The DNA here is from genome assembly GCA_006410875.1 of Neotragus pygmaeus. Classification (NCBI taxonomy): domain Eukaryota; kingdom Metazoa; phylum Chordata; class Mammalia; order Artiodactyla; family Bovidae; genus Neotragus; species Neotragus pygmaeus. The sequence goes on along the minus strand of SJYV01016392.1, from coordinate 58,680 downwards.
AACTCAGGCCCACTGCCCAGGTGCCCTGTCTGTAGGCAGGGTCTTCTCCCAGGGGACCATGTTCAGTTGCATCTTGTGCCTGTCACTCTGTGGGGACCCCAGTGTCTGGAGGGTACGAGCTTCCCCAGAGGTTGTCAGGGATCCCTGGGAGTGGGAAGAAAACTTAAAGCTTCTGTTTGTGTTTAAATTTTTAGCCTTATCTCTTTACATTTATGTGTGTTTATATATTATTTATTCTGTATATAACATTAGAGTGTACAAATCATACTAAAATATACTTAATTTATAAATAAATAGAGCAGTTCTGGTTTGATCCCTGGATCAGGAAGATCCCCTGGAGGAGGGTATGGCAACCCACTCCAGTATTCTTGCCTGGAGAATCCCATGGACAGAGGGGCCTGGCAGGCTACAATCCATGGGGTAACAAAGAGTCAGACACGACTGAAGTGACTTAGCACAGCACATATATAGAGTTACAGGAATGTGTGCCCCCCAGATTTAATGTTAAAATTTAAAAATAAAGCTTGAACACAACTGTGGGCCACTTGAGGACAAGAATTGTGCCATATTCCTCTTGCAGTCCATGAGGCCAGAAATGTTAGTTCAGTTAACCTCTGCCCTGGGGGTGGAGGAGGTGGCATCCCAGGTGGCCTGCAGACCCTCCAGCTGTAGGGTGCCAAGCTGGCACCCCCGCCGCCACCCACATCCAGCCCCAAAGCAGAGCCTTCGTGGCTGCAGTGCTGTCCATGCCTCTGAAGGCCTGTCTGAGAGCAGACAGAAGCTGACAGGCAGGCCTGTGGGCCAGGCCTGGCTCCCAGCCACAAACAACCCATGTTGTGGCCCTGCCAGGAAGGAGGAGAGGCCCAGCAAGCAGGGCAGAGACCCAGAGGGGACTGGGAACTGTGGTTTGTGCCAATTCCTGCACAACCAGGTCTACATGTCGTTCTGCCCACAGTTTGAGAAGGGGAAGTGGGAAGGGATGTCTGTGTAGGCAGCAGGCCCCAGCTGCCCCAACCCAGCTGCAATTTGATCCCTTCCCTTCCACCTCCCCCAGATCTGTAAACAGAATAGCAGGGGAGCCAGGGCCCAGGCAGGGTTAGGCCCTCTCACCTTTGGGTCACATGGACAGGAAACAGGGGCTCCGCTAGACCTTTGGGGCCTCCCGGATCCTACCACATGTCCTGCCCTTGCCAGCATCATGCCAGCTGCAGGCTCATGCTGGGCACTGGGAGGGCCGAAGAATTTTGAAAGGCCCATGAAGCACTTCAGAGGATAGTACACATAGATACACACACCCCCACAACACACACACACACACACACACACACACGTACATATACACATAGCACCAGTCAGAAAAGGTGGCTCTGAGCTCTTGTTAACTAATTTCGCCCTCGCATCAGTCCTTGGAGGAAGATGCAGTTTGTGTCCCCATTTTAAAGGTGAGAGGACTAAAGTGCAGAAGCACCTCGGTAGTGAGCAATGGGCGTGGCTATGATCAGAACCTCTGCCCAGCTGGCTGGCCTTTTCCTGTCCCAAGGACCACATTTTGGTAGCAAGAAGCACTTTGGAGGTGTTTCATGTTCAGTTTCCATTTATCCTGAGGCTCAAAGCAGGGCCCCTGAGGACAGTAAGTCTGGGATGTTTCATAGGTCCCTAGATGTTCCAATGTCTCAGGGTCAGTTCAGGGCAAAACTGGGACCAGCCCCAGGTCCCCCAGTCCGGGGCTGTGGCTTCCCTCAGCTTCAGCTGCGTCACCTCAGATCCCTGACGGGAAGCAAATACGAATGAGGTTCTGAGCAGTGAAGCCTGAGTGCCAGCCCTGAACACTTCCTCCCACCTCGTGATGCTAAGTCTGGGGATAAACACAGACAGGATTCCAAGTCCAGGTCTCACTGACTTCTCTTTGGGCTGGTTCATGTTTACTGTGAGGCTGTAGATCACTGGGGGCTCTTCAAGGACCAGCAGAGGCTGTGTGTGCCGTGAAGTTGTTGTTGGCTGCCCCTTCGGAAGCCCTATCCCTTCTTTTCCTGCATCACCCAACACACACACGCAGACACATGCAATTATAAACCACTGGAGAGTGGGAGCATTTCTCACTCATCTTTATGCTCCCAAGAGCGTTCAGCATATGGTAGTCGCTCAGGAGATGGGAAGGAGAAGGGAAAAGCAAAGCCAGAGGAGAGGCTTCTGTTCATGAGGGGGCCTGCTTGGGATCCTCCAAATCATTAGCAAACATGAAGGTGACCTAGAAGGCTCAGTGTGGTGACTCTCCCTCCCGAAGGAGCAGAGACTGCTCTGGCGCTGGTGTCTCCAGGTGGCTGGGGCAGGGACTGGGGAGATCCCAGGGTACCTGCCCGAGCCCTGACTGGCCATAGGGAAAGCTGGAGTCCCTAGGGAGGGATGTACAGTTATCTTGGCCCAAATCCCTGAGGCTAGCCTGGGAATCTAAGGCCTCTTGCAAAGCCCCTGTTACCACTCGCCCCTCTCCCCAGGTGCACAGGCACTGGCAGGGTCTCTGCATCCTTCCATCACCTCATCCCAGCTGCTGGGACAGTGCTGGCACCCAGGGTCTGCTTCATCACCAGAGCCGCCATCCACCCAGTGCTGGCTTAAGTGCTGAGAGAGCACTGTTCTGGATGCTTAACACATATTGGTTTCTTCATTCCTACAACCCCCCCATAATGTGTGCCGTTATCAGCTGTAGTCACCATAAATGTCCATTAGATCTCCCAAACATACTCATAACTGAAAGTTTCTACCCTTTGACCAATATCTCCCCATTTCTCCTGATCACCAGTCTACTCTCTGCTTCTAAGCTGGGGTTTTTCAGAACCACATATAGGCGGAGTCATGCAGTATTTGTCTTCTGTATTTGGTTTATTCCACTTAGCATAGTGTCCCCCGGGTTCATTATGTTGATGCAAATATCAAGATTTCCTTCTTTTTTTAAGGTTGAATAATATTCCACTGTGCTCATGCACATATTTTCATTATCCACTCATCCACGGACAGACACTGAGGTTGTTGCCATCTCTTGCCTACTGTGAATTGTGCTGCAATAAACATGGGGTACAGATCTCTCCCAAGAGAGTGATTTCATTTCCTTTGGTAAATATTCAATAGTAGTTTGCTGGATCCTCGCGGGTCCCTCCCTCCCGGGCGGGGTGAAGAGCCGAGGCCCGGGCTCAGTTGGCAGGTGGCTGGGGTCTAGGCGCCCCTGGACACACTGTCCTGTCGGGGTCAGCGGATCCCCGCTTGCCTCCAGGCACCATCCAAACGGCTCAGGTTTCGAAGGCAAAAGAGGACCGAGAGCTGAATGCAGCAGCCACACAAAATCCGCAGGGCTGGAGGTCTGCCCAGGCCACGCCCCGGTCCCGAGTCCGGGGGCCGCTCACGTCCCGCACACGAGTGCTGATCTGACTCAGTGCCCGCTCCCCGAAAACTCCGCACCGATGGAGCGCCTCAGGAAGGAAAGGAAAGGTGGTCATGAGTTCCCAGGTGCTGGGGGCAGTCATGGGGCAGGGTCTCCTCCTCGGGTTCACCCACTGAACCAGAAGAGGGTGCCCCCCAACCCCACCCCCGGGCTGACCTCATTACAGAGCTTTTTCTCAGGTCCATCTGCGAATGCCCAGGCCAGCCGGGACCCTCTCTGTGCAAAGACCGTTGCGAGGGCAACAGAGGCCTTTTGTTGAGCCGCGGTTTCCAGGGCTGAGCTGGGCTCCCGCACTGAGGGTCTTGCTCTGCAGACCGTGGCCGCCTGGCGGGCGTCCAGCGGGGGACAGAGGGATCTGTGTGCCGCGCTGGGTCACTGTCACAGCCCAGCCTCGGCGGGAAGGCGGGGCGCCCGTTCCCAAAGCCCTGGCTTGTGTGAATGAGGTTCCTTTTCCCAAAGTCGCCAAAATGTCCACACTGAAAGCTCACTGCCGGCCAGCCAGGGTCACCGCAGTTCCATCTAAAATTAAGATACCGTGGAACCAGGAGCTGATTTTCTTCCTCTCCTTCAACAAAGCCGCATGGAATAACTGAGACCAAACCCTCCCCGTTGGAATCACATTTGGCTGAGAACCGTCTGTGCCAAGTGTCAACCTGAAACAATCTGTCTGCTGACATTACAAGCCCCATGGAAGGCCGGAGACCCCAGAGTGCTGACGCCAGCAGAAACACCGCCCGGGGAAACGAGATGCGCGTTCTCTTCGGCTTTATTCTGAAAGGGGGAGAGCTTGGCCCCCACACGCTGGGAGCCGTCAGACAGCCTGCCATCAGCATCTTACCTTCCAGCAGAAAATAAGGCCTAAGAGCGGAGATTGGAAGTGGGAGACACCATAGTTTCAGCATCAAAAGAGGAAAGCTCAGCGCCTGAAGTGCACGCTCCCAGCCACGAGCAGACCACGGGTGTGCTCAGCACCCGTCCTGAGCCAGCCTGCCTGCTCTCCTGTGCCCGCGGCCCAGCCTCGTGCCGCCCAACCCCCACCCTCATCCACCTCTGTCCCCACTCTTGGCGCTCCCCCGCCCTGGGGTCATTTATGTCCCTTCAACTTTCCAAACGGTGTCTCACCACCTCCTGTGTCTACTGGTGAGGATACACTCCGTGTCTTAGAAGGACCCCGAGTCCCAGCCAAAGAGCTGGTAGAACTCTTGGCACCCTGCCCCTCCTCTTCAGTCCTAACGCTGTGACTGTTTCGGTGCTTCTAGAAAAAGGAGCAGTCCCGCTCAGCTGCGGTCGCAGGCTCTGCCCGGCGGGCCCCGGCACCAGCGCTCCGGGTTCCCTGCCTGGCGGCTCAGGGCTCCCCGCCAGCATCTTCCCTCACCACCACCCTCTTCCAGGGACCCTCGCGTCTCACACTTCCCAAACCAGATGCTTCTCTGCCGAGGGCTCCTCTGCATGTTCCTGGAGCGCAGGCCAGTGCGTCTCCACCTACCGGGTGTCTGCACGCGGGCTCCCGAGGGGCCTTCCTCCCGCCAAGTTCCATGGCCCGGGCGGCTGGTCGATTCCCAGCACCGCCCTGCCAGCTCCTCTCACATCACGTCCTGGGGTGTGTCTCCCGTGTGTCCACGAGCTCCAGCATCTCATCTCGCCTGCCCCGGGGGTTCCCCCTCCAGGCAGGGCCTGTGCTGGGCGCCCCCAGCTCACTTTTCTTTCTCAGAGCCGCGTAGACAGTCTGTAGGCTATCAAATAGTGCGGACACTTTCCCCATGATGCTCACTGTAAGTTTCTTTTTTTTTTTTTGCTGAGTTGTGGTTTTTTTTTTCAGCCAGTTTACAGTGAAACTTTTAACATGCTGTCTTTTTTAATAGTTTGTTTTTGTTCACTCATTTGGCTGTGCCAGGTCTTAGCTGCGGCGTGTGGCATCTTGTTCCCCAGCTGGGGACTGAACTCGGGGCCTCTGCGCTGGGAGCGGGAAGTCCCTGCAGCGTGCGGCCTGTCTCAGGGCACTGGTGCCGCTGCGGCTGCCGCTTCTGGCGGACTTGCTCAGAAGTCCTTTGAGTTGTTGAAGTCGCTCAGTCGTGTCCGACTCTGTGACCCCGTGACCTGCAGCCCACCAGGCTTCTCCGTCCTTGGGATTTTCCAGGCAAGGATACCAGAGTGGGTTGCCATCCTCTTCTCCAGTGGATCTTTGCAACCCAGGGATCGAACCTGGGTCTCCTGCGCTGCAGGCAGATTCTTTACCGACTAAGCCACCAGGGTCGCACTTGCCACAATTGGTCACTAATTCGCTTGTGGGGGGTTTTAATTTCGGTAGAATAAACATAAAATAAAGTTCACCGTTTTAACCACTGTGAAGTGTGAAACATTCCAGGGCGTTTGTGTGTTCTCAGTCTGGGACTACCATCACAGGCTCTCTCTTCACCCCCGGCTCACGTGTCTCTAATCCATTTCTTCAACACACCTGGCCGAGTGTCTCAGCCTCTGGTGAGGCCGCCTGGCTCAGGACGCGCCCTGGGCAGAAGCGCGGGGTCAGGGGACGACTCAGGACCAGCTCAGGGCACCAAGAAGAGCCCGTGCCAGCCAGGCCCCTCGCCCACACCCGGCCCGGTTTCCACGTCACTCCGGCCGCCCCCAGGCAGCGCTGTTTTTAACGCATCTTCCACGCAGCAGCAAGGCCCATTAGATGTTGGTGACAAGGCTATGGAGATGTCCCTGCAGCAGCGGAGGCCTCGCACAGCCCGTCCCTCCAGGAAAGGCTGTTCAGGGTCTCGGGGGCCCCTTCATGTGCCCACTCCGTGTCTCATGGGGCCTGGCGTTCACACAACTGTAGGCACTTTCTTAGATTCCCAGGTGGCATTGGTGGTGAAAAAAGATGCCTGCCAACTCGGGAGACATAACAGACACAGGCTCCATCCCTGAGCAGGGAGACCCCCTGGAGAAAGGAATGGCAACCCACTCCAGTATTCCTGCCTGGAGAATCCCATGGACGGAGGAGCCTGAATCCCTTGGACGGCAAGGAGAGCCAACCAGTCCATCCTAAAGGAAATCAGTCCTGAATGTTCATTGGAAGGACTGATGCTGAAGCTGAAACTCCAATCCTTTGGCCCCTTGATGGGAAGAGCAGACTCATTGGAAAAGACCCTGATGCTGGGAAAGATTGAGGGCAGGAGAAAAAGGGAACGACAGAGGATGAGATGGTTGGATGGCATCACCAACTCAATGGACATGAGTTTGAATAAACTCCGGGAAATTGTGAAGGACAGGGAGGCCTAGTGTGCTGCAGTCTGTGGGGTCGCAAAGAGTGGGACACGACTGACCGACTGAACAACAAAGCACTTTCTTTAAGGAAAAAAGTATAAAATTACGATAGACTAGGGATGAGATAGAACATTTGTTAAAAATGAGCAAAGGACGAGTAACGCGTCACGAGCGTTTTAAAGCCGCAGGACAAGGTCTGAATGAAGGAGGAGCCGCCCAGCTGGGGCCACAGAAGCCCGGAGCCCGGCCACGGTCACGGCAGTTCAGGGAAGCTCCCTTCTGCTTTGCACGTCCTGGGGAAGGGCTTCCCTCTGACCTCAGCTGTGTGACCTTCTCACCTGGCCTCAGATTCCAGCTCGGCCAGGTACCGGGTGCCTGCAGGCAGCAGAGAGCGCTTGTTTGGATCTTCCTCTTTGGGGGAGGGGGGTGCGTCACAGAGGCCCACGTGGGTCTAGGGTCTGGAAGTGAGGAGGTCCTGCGGCAACCGGAACCTCACCCGGGGAGGGGGCACCCCCCAGTGCCCCCATACTACAGAGGACGCTCTGGAAGAGGAGGGGAGAGGGGCCCTGATGCTTTAGGGTGACTGCCTGGCACCCTGGGCGAGGACGGTGTCCCTGGCCAATGGACACAAGCGCCTCCCAGGGTGGCTGTGCCAGTGGGGTGGGCACCGGCCAAAGGCCACACCCTCGGGGCCAGCCCCACAGCTTTCAGGCTGAAGGAGGAAGAAGACGGCTTGCTTCTCTGACTTGCGCGTGTTCTCACCATGTGGATGGTTAACGCGCAGCTGTTGGTGCAGGATGGCATCGTCGTCACGGCGGGGAAGACCTCTGACCCCCTGCAGCCCTGTCAGGGTCCTGCAGGGATTCTTCATGGATGCTTAGGCGCGTGGGGATCCTTAACCCAGGTCATGCTGTGCACCCCAACGCGCTGGATGCCGGGAGTGAGGACAAGGCCGTAAACTGTTTGGCTGAAGCCACTTCATGAATCATCAGCGTGATGGTTTAGAACAGTAAGTGACTCGTGAGCGCTTCACGAGTCCCGGTGCTGCTGTGTCCAGCATTTCCCCAGGTTTTCTTTTAAAAGGGAAAAGACAGAAGTCCCACGTTGTGGGACTCAGGGTCATGTGATTTCGGGCGTGGAGGCAGCACTGGACACCCTGCCCCACGCCCGGGTCACTTCCTCAGGGCAGGACTGATGCGAGGCTGCACCGCTTACTTAGTGATTGCCTCCCCGCCGAGCCTCCCGACTGTCACCGCAGAGGAGGCGAGCAGAGAGGCAGCCCTCCCTGCACAGCCCTGGGGAGCAGGGCCGGAGCCAGGATCCAGGCAGAGCCGGAGCCCCCTGCCACTGCCCACAAGAGCACAGCATCCGTGTCAGTCACGCATGTGAGCTGACAGCTGAGAGTAGAAGTCCACGTCCCATTCAGAGACAGAAACCAGCGCGATTTGAGCTGATAATCAGTTTCAGTTCAGTTGCTCACTCGTGTCCAACTCTGCGACCCCATGGACTGCAGCACACCAGGCCTCCCTGTCCATCGCCAACTCCCGGAGTTTACTCAAACTCACGTCCATTGAGTCGGTGATGCCATCCAACCGTCTCATACTCTGTTATCCCCTTCTCCTGCCTTCAGTCTTTCCCAGCATCAGGATCTTTTCCAATGAGTCAGTTCTTCACATCAGGTGGCCAAAGTATTGGAGCTTCAGCTTCAGCCTCAGTCCCTCCAATGAATATTCAGAACTGATCTCCTTGCAGTCCAAGGGACTCTCAAGAGTCTTCTCCAACACCACAGTTCAAACGCATCAATTTTTCAGTGCTCAGCTTTCTTTACAGTCCAACTCTCACATCCATACATGACCACTGGAAAAACCATAGCCTTGACTAGATGGACCTTTGCTGGCAAAGTAATGTTTCTGCTTTTTAACATGCTGTCTAGGTTGGTCATAGCTTTTCTCTCAAGGAGTAAGCGTCCTTTAATTTCATGGCTGCAGTTACCATCTGCAGTGATTTTGAAGCCTCCCCCAAATAATAATAATATGAATAACTTTATAGAAAGGCAGCAGAACATCAGCGCAACTGATTTCCGAGAGGCTACGCTGTGGCCACAGACCGTGCTAAAGCAGTGAGCAGCTCCCAAGCCAAACACAGGCCACAATGTCACACCTTACGAGAACAGAAGAGCGTCCACGTGGCTGGCGCGATGCGTGAGAAAGACTGGGCTTCACATTTAGGTGAGAGGGCGGCTGCAGCTTCTCGGGCTGACCGCGACAGCACCCTTCACCACCAGCTCCCCAGGAGCTCAGCTTTTGCCTTGAGAGTAAACGTCCACGTCCCATTCCAAGACAAAAACCGGTGTGATGTGAGCTGATCATCAGTTCAGTTCACACACGATGATGCTGTTTGCAGAAAGGACCTTGAGACACATCATTTCACTGACCCCCTCAACTTGTCCAAGGCTCCCCTCGTGGCAAAGGCCGGCACCCCAACTCTCGGGCGGTGGGAGGCCCGGCGGGCAGCCTCGTTTCCAAGGCCTTGGTCGGTGAGGAGAGTCACATGTCTAAGTCCCGTCCCTGTGCTCACGTGCTGGGGATGGGCGTCCAGAGAAACGTGTGCGTGTCACACAAACCCAACCCACAAACGGGCCCTGGAGGGCACCTGGGCCGGGCGGGACCCGCGGGACCCCGTGCGAATGTGGCAGTCATTCACCCAGAAAGACGGTGGGAGACGCCCACGGGGACACCCCGCGCCGCGGCTGCTGTAGGGACAGACTCTCCTCGCGCACGGCGCCGGTGCCGCTCCCCCCAGTGATGCAGGCAGCAGCAGCAGTCACATCCGACTCCCCCCAAAACCCCTTCTGCCGTCTAGGACCCGACTCTTAGAGAGCTGGGACTGACTCCCCAAGCTTCCCGAAGCAGGGACACCGTGTGTCCCCGCCTCATGAAGACAAACCTGCCGAGAAGGCAGGGGCTGCTGCTGCCCACCCGAGTGCCCGCTGCTGCAGGAGAGGGGTGCCGGGGCTGGCGGGTGAGCCTGACGGGGTCCCGGGGGCTTCAGAGGCCCTGCTGCGCCAGGCGCCCCTTCAGGCCCTTGCAGACCCCTCCAGGCCCTTGCAGACCCCTCCAGGCTCTTCCAGAACCTTCCAGACTGTTCCAGACCCTTCCAGGCACCCTTATGTGGGCCTCACAGAAACCCTGCAGAAGGGTTCAACCTCATCCCTGTTTCACAGACGAGGAAGGACGGGGAGGCGAGGGGGGGTGGTTCATCCCCAGGTCAGGCCAGACCCCATGCTGCTGTCTCTTCACGGCAGAGAATGTAACTCCTGTGACTGAAAAAGACTTAGGACTTGTGTCAACTCGTTCCCAGAGTGGAGTCACCACTAGTCACAAGAGGGTTTCCAGGATAATCCTTTAATTCTGAACCTGGCGGGGGGTGGGGGAGGTGACTTCCTGAGACAGATGCCAGAAGACAGCCTGCCTGCGCCGGGAGGCCCGCCCTGGCCGAGCAGACGGCCGCGGCCGGCAGGTGAGGAAGCTTTCTGTGCAGCCTGAGGACGACGACGGCAGAAGGGCCGGGTGTTTAGCACGTACGCTGGACGGAGGCCACTCCCAGATCACAAGATGGCGTGGAGCGCATGCGGCTTCAACTCCGACTAAACGCGCTTTTCGGCACGCTGGCTGCTCGCCCGGGCACATGCTCGAAGTCCTGGCTCAGAAGTCCTTCCGCAAACACGGGAGTCACTTTCCACCTCTTGTCTCAGGAGCCACACCCCCTTAATGAGTCTTGACGCTCAAGAGGCTCAAAGAAGCCCTCTGCTCCAGGTCAAGTTCCCAGCTTAGCAATTTAAGTGCTGAGAATGGGAACCCAGATCCGGTTCTGACCAACGGCCCGATGTCGAGGAGCCAGCTCGGGAGGTGCTCTGAGACCAAGTGCCACCACTCAGCGGGGCGCCCTGTTTGCTGAGGCACGAGCCCCTTATACAAAGTGAGCCCGGGGCCAGCGGGGCGCCAGTGCCCTGGAGAAGGGAGTGGAGAGGGCCTGTGACCCGAAGCACCGCTTCGCCCAGGCCGCCGGCTGCGCTGTCGCCCTAGCGGGGCAGGCGTCCAGCAAAACAGTTCTAAACGTGTCTGGGCCCGATTCCGAAGTGTGAGGCAATCCCCCCGGCCCACGCTTCAGGAGGACCCTTTATTTAGGCCAGGCAGCTCTCGTCTCCGCCACTTATGTCATTTTTTCTTGGTGCGCGCGGGCAAATGTTCTCCGCTTGCGCCCAGCGACCTTCTTTTCTGAGTGACCTCCCCGCCTTCGGCCCCCTTGGAGACAGGGATTTACGCCCCCCGCTCCCCGGGGATGGGGGGTGGGGTGCACCTTTGCCTCTGAGAAAAAGTGTTCCCTAGGACCATGTTCTCAGTGCCTCTCGAGTGTGGCGGAGGCAGACTTTCCAGCTCAAACCGCGCTCTTTGAATTAAAACAAAACGAAACACAACCCTCCCCCAATTTTTTTTTTTAACTGTGGCTAGAAACCTACAAATTCCCCTACCCTATGTCTCTTGAACTATCCCGGCGAAATTGCCAAGTATCCAGATGTTACCCTAAGTCCCAGAATTTACTGATTTTGCCAGGGGATCCAAAACTGTTCTTATGGGTACAACTGTCCAGATTGTATCCGCAAGAGTGAATGGCCCCTTCCTCCGGCTATGACTCTGAAGATTACACAGTCTCCGGAATTTTCCAGATGCTTCGAGAATGTCTTCCTTTGCCAAATTTCCAGGGCTCCCTGAGGGTGGGATGGAGGGAGAGAAAAATGAATGCGGTGTGGAGGCTGATGAGGAGGGTTCATCCTGACCTCTTCTCAGAGCTTGTGGGGTTTCAGGGTGCTCTCTTGACCTAAGAAAAAGCCTCAGAGCCAGGTTTTCGAAATGGAGGTACCATCCCCTCCCCACACACCACACACAACCCCCCACCCCTTGTACAAACAGACATAGAAAATTAAAGTGCTCCTTCTGGCTGTCCAGAAATTAGTTCTCTAAATTTTCCCTCACAACTGAGATGATTAAGTGTATATGGGAGAGGGCAAGCTAAGCCCCAAATCTCAAAATAATTTTCTGAGTTCTTTTCGCCTCTGTTCTTTCAAGGAAGATGTAGAGACACCTTTTATCTTGAAAGGCAAAAGACAAACAAACCCTTCCCTGCATAAGTGTGTGTTTGTTTTCAACAACTTTCTCCCTGCACTTAGCAGCCTAGAGCTCCTCAAACCCAGAGGAGGCGAGTGGGCAGTGGGAGAGTCGGCTCAGGGTATGGGACAATGTGGTCAGTTTTTCAGCTTCGGGAAAAGATGGTCAGATCTCACCCAGAACAGATATGGCTTTGCAGCAGCCCAGGCGCCAATTTCCGATTCTTCTGTTTCCTGGAGGGCCTCCCTTAGGTGAGAGGGGTTCTGTGGCAGCTCTGTACCCCTGACGGAGCCCAAGGATAGAGGCCGGGTCTACACTAGCAAAGCACAGGGGTTCCCCAACAATTTGGATAGTTGGAAAGGAAAACCCGCCATCACACTGGGGTGCAGCGGGTGGAACAGTCTGGGGACACTGGGTCTTCATCTCGAAGTTGTAGATCTCTGCTTGGAAACAGGAAAGTCTGAAAGCCGAGACTTTCAGAAGTCCCCTCCCCTGGGGCTCCCTGAGGATTGGAGCTGGTTACTGTGCTCCAGTTGCAGGGGGACGTTTTTGAGGGCACAGTGGTCCCTTGATTTTGCAGCTGGAAAGAGGGGATTAAATTTTGTCTATGNGCCAGTGCCCTGGAGAAGGGAGTGGAGAGGGTGGAGTGCGAGGCACAGGCGTGCACAGGTTCAGGGTGTGAGCAGCGCGTGCAGGGAGCACACCCGCGGCGCCCACTCCTCCAGGCTGAGCAGGGAATACGGCTCCACCCCCGTGCAAGAGGCCTTGCTGAGGACCAGATGCCCCGCACTCATTGCCTGCGAGAGGAGTACAGGGAGGGCGGGGGCCGACTTGCATGGACCCCACCCACCCCCCAGGCCTGAGTGGACGGTGTCCTCACCTCCCCATTCACTGCCCTCCTCCTGGGCCTCTTTCCAGACTTCCTCAAGAGTCCACTCCTCCTCGGAGAACTCCCTGACCCTCCAGCAGGACTTGTTTCTCCCTCCCTCGAGTTTCTGGACCTTTCCGGCACCTCTTTCCCACATATGCCTGCTGGGCCCACCTGTGACGATGCAGGTGTTACCCCCGCTGGGGGCAGACCCACTTTCACACCCCAGGCTCCCCCTCCCAGCCAGAGCTTGGGACCTACTATATGCTAGTTAGATCAGGAGTGTGGAGATATATGTCACTGCACCTTCTAGAAGAAAGTTTTCAGGTCTCCAAGTGACACTGTTCCTCTCTTTTTCAGACAATAATATTATAAAACCAAAATATCTCAGGAGCTGAGAGCGAAGGTGGCATCTTTGAGATATATCTCCTGAAGCCTGACAGTGTTCTAGATCTTTGAAGTGATAAAAGTGTTCAGGAGATGTCAGACCAGCCAGGGCAGGAGGCCCTCCTGAAGGAGAGAAGGGTGGTCTTTGGGGAATGAAGTGGTGTGGGAAGGGGTGACGGGAGCCAGGCCGAAAGGTCTTACAGGAACTGGGAAGAGAAACAAGAAGTTTGGAGAGGAAGCAGGAGAAGGCGTATTCAGGCATATTAAGGGGCTTCTACGTCAATGCACAAAGACCAGTACCTACATCTGCGTCCACACAAAAAGATCAAAAACACATNGTTCCTCTTCCTTTCTAAAATCAGCTTGAACTTCTGGAAGTTCACGGTTCACGTATTGCTGAAGCCTGGCTAGGAGAATTTTAAGCATTACTTTATTAGTGTATGAGATGAGTGCATACAAATAGAAAAACAAAATGGCTTTTTCTTTTTTCTTTCTGATTTTACTTTCTGCTTGTACTGAAGCATCAGGTAACATAGCTTCAGAGGAGTGCTGCTTAAGATACATTTGGGAATAAGGTTGCCATGGCAACTGTCTCTGAAATAACAAATCCCCCTAGAGTGTTCTGAGAAACTCCCCCCACCCCTTATCTTCTTTGCACTTGGATCTCAAGGAGAGCCTATTTTAATTTCATTTTAATGAATTAGCTTTCTTCATTTTCAACTTTTGTGTAGTGGGATTAAGATTCATTAGGGTTAGTCTGGGACGCAAAAAATTCTAAATGCATATCAGAAAGATAAAGCACCATCATAGCTAAGTCTTAGCTGAGGATGAGCAGGTTCTCACTGATGTATGTGCACAAATCCATAACCACACATGGCCTGGGTGCAGTGCTTTTAGTTAGACTTGCCTGGAGGAAGATAGACTTCTGCCTTTGTGCTTTGATTTCATAACTTTTGTAAAAGGACTTCTGTCATTATCCCAGAACTAAAAGTTCTCTAAGCCACTGCACACCAAACCTCAAGTTTCCCCATATCAAGATTTATTTCTTGGCTATGAAACCTGTTACCCTTAGTATATAGAAGCTCCCGGTAAGAGATGCAGAGTACAACTTGCCTCTTTAGTCTCTATTTGAATGAAATTCCTTCCTGAAAACTGTTTGAGAATGTGTACAATTTACAGTAGCCAGGCCTGATGTCTAGAGACAAATTGGTTGCTGTCAGTAACATACAATAAGCATGATGTCCTTGGCCCCTCTGAAGTTTGGAGTTGGAGAGACCAGAGTTTGAGTTAAGATTCTGGGGCCTACAAGCTGTGTGCCCATTTCACTTTTAAAGTGAAGATTAATAAGTCTAACTTATTAATAGGTTGTTATGAGGAATTAATGAGATAAAATTATTTGTATGTTACTTTGGATCCTTCCAATGAGATTTCTGGAACCCAGTAAGTGCCCAATACAAACTCTTTTTTTTTTTTTTGATTCAGTGGGCTCTTTATTGCTGTAAAGCTCCAGGTCAGAAGGGAGTGGGGTTCTAAGAATGCTATAGCTATGAATGACATAGGGATATGCCCCTGGGTATGCCTAAATTCATATCCATTAAGTTGGTGATGATATCTAATCATCTCATCTTCTGCCAGTCCCTTCTCCTTTTTGCCTTCAATGTTTCCCAGCATCAAGGTCTTTTCCAAAGGGTCAACTCCTCACATCAGGTGGCCAAAGTATTGGAACTTCAGGATCAGTCCTTCCAATGAATATTCAGGGTTGATTTCTTTTAGGATTGACTTGTTTGATCTCCCTACTGTCCAAGGGACTCTCAAGAGTCTTCTCCAATGCCACAGTGGGAAATTATCATTTCTTCAGCACTCTGTCTTCCTTATGATTCATGTGGGGTTATGATATATTCTAACATCCACGGTGGCACCTCTGCCTTTCTCCAGTTTTCAATTCAACTCCAGGCATTTGTTTTTGAAAACTGTATGAAGAACAGACAGACAAAAAGGGAAATATCCTTAACTGAATGTGTGGGGTTTACTTTAAAATGCTCCACCACACTCTCCCTAATGGTTGGGAGAAAGGTGAAAAATAATGACAAAATGTTGAAAATAACTGAAGGTGAGTGATAGAAACCCAAGGTTTATTACACTATCCTTTTCACTTTTATGTTCAAAAATATCNGTTCAATTCCTGGGTCGGGAAGATCGCCTGGATGAGGAAATGGCAACCCCCTCCAGTATTCTTGCCTAGAGAATCCCATGGACAGAGGAGCCTAGCAGGCTATAGTCCATGCGGTCGCAAGAGTCAGACACCACTTAGTGACTAAACCACCACCACCACCACCATACCCAAGCGTCAAAGACATGAAGTCATGCTTAGATTTTGTTTTTGTTCCTGTTTCAAGTATTTTTCACCTCTAAAAAATCTCTCATTCTTTTTATATCTAGGAATTAATCACAGCTTGGTACATAGGATTTTGGGTTCTGATCTTTTCGTCTTTCCTTGTCTATCTGGTGGAAAAGGATGCTAATAAGGAGTTTTCTACATAGGCAGATGCTCTCTGGTGGGGCACGGTGAGTGCGAAAATCCGGTTTTATTTATGGGATGTTGTGAGATGTTTCCTTTGAATACAATGCAGTGATTCCCATGAGTGGTCTCAGTGAAACTATAAAAGAACTTCCAAAAGGGAAGTTTTGTCCAAATACACAGCACTTTTAATTATCTGAAGAGTTGCCTCATCTGTTTAGGTCTAACAAAGTTCTGTTACAAATCAACTTACTGCTTCACGCGTGCCAGTCTGTTGCAAAATAAAAACGAATAATTTTTTAACCTTGATTAAAATGTTCACGGGCTCACTTATTTGTTTTAACTTTGTGGAGCGCAGCTTTGAAGTACAAATTGTTGTGTTTGTCACTCACCAGAAAGTTTATCGGAGGCTTTAAAAAAAGAAATAGTAGCTGAACAAAAGCTATGAGTAAAATTGTGGTACAAAAAGGGAAAGAGAAAAGAGTGGTAACCATCTGTGAGATCAGAGATTACAGACACTGTGTTTCAAATTTTTCTACTCTTTTTCCTTTATATTGTTGTTAAAGGATGGTTTTCCAAACAAAGAAAGGCCCCTTCCCCATGGCAGAGTGGCTCTAAAGTCCAGATGTGCCCAGGCCGTGTGACCAGCAGAAGCACCGAGCTGCCCCCTAGGACCCGCTGCCCACTCCACTCCTTCCAGTCTTTGGGAGGAGGTTCCCCAAGAAGTTGGATTCTTTTAAGGGAGAAAATTCTACAACTCTTCTCTTAAAAAACACAATCACCACCAGAACCCTACACATTTCTAGACCTCCTGAGCCAAAGCTCTGTTTCCCCACAGAGTTCCTGCAGCATCACTCCAGACTCTCAAGTCCGCTTCGGTCCCCCACCCTGCCCCTGATGATGACATCGATGATGCACGCAGAAGACATACAGATCTGGCCCTGCCCCCACCCACATGCAAGTTTGCCGGGTGTCTGCCAAAGTCCTGGGACCCCAGCGCAAGAGGGATGAGAGCACCAGGTATCTTACACTAGTGCCCCCACCCGCCCTCTCCCACCCTGACCGAAGTGATGACACCCCCTTACTCCCTACTCCCTAGTTTGCTTCTCCCAATGCCAGCTCTGTGCTCAATACTCCTTCTCCAGGCCTGGCAAAGCTGAGGGAGTCTTTGCTTCTAATATATTCAGTCTAGCCTAGAGTAACATACTGTACACTCCCCCTCTTCATTAAAGTTTCCCTGCTGGGTCAGCCTGGAAAGGTCTTAGGTGCGTAGATTCCCCACCTTATGGGGGAATAAGTAACAAGAAACAAGAGAGGGGCAGCCAAAGCTGTGGTAGAGGAACAGACCCCATCCCTGCCTCCGAGCCCCACTCTGCCATTGACCACGAGGAGCCTGCTTGCAAACCAACAGTTTTATTATCAATAGAACCTGCCTGGGGAAGTAAAGGACCCATTCTGTCCCTGGAGGAGCTATGGACCTTGGGCGTCTAGGGTCCCAAGGAGAGATGGTTGCCCGCAGTGAGAACAACCTGGGCCACCACTGGCAGCTGGGTGATCAGAGGCAGGGGCTGAGGGGCCAGAAGGGAGCCCGGGAGCCTCTGAAGAGCTGGGTCTTGGTTCCCCCTGGCTCATCTGCAGGAGGCCAGTGAGGGCGATCAGCTCTGGCCCACTGAGCCAGGTAGTGGAGCAGCCTGGAGATGGAATGGGGAGGAGCCAGGGGGACATGATCGGGCGTGGCAGCAGCAGCTTCAGAGAGCCCATCACCTGAGGAGAGAGGAGGGGCAGTGGCTCCCTGCAAGCCCTGCCTGAAGGCTGGGGTGAGGCCGGGGCAGGAGGAGCGCTCACCTGCTGAGGGACCTCAGACAGGTACAGGGGAACACGCTGCCCACAGGGCAGCAGAGGGTCCACAAAGAAGACGTCTTCAGAGCACATCACTGGGAACCCTGGGGAGGAGAAGCTGCTGGGGTGGCAAGCTCTGCACTGGTTCTCTGCAGAGTCTGAGAGGACCAAGGGCAGTACCTGCAGCCCTGGGCACTTGCTCTTCACTCCGATGTCCTGCTAGACTGGGCCCGAGGCCCCTGCATGAGGCTGCTTGGTACAGAGGCCAGAATGAGGGATGGTACAAGGTCCGCCCTGAGAAGGAGACGCCAGACGCACAGCTGGGTCCCTGTAGAGGGAGGGACAGCAAAGATTCCTGGAGCTTCAGCCCCTCCCGAGGCATCCCTGTCCCACCCGAGATCGGTGCCACAGGCACCCCCAACTCACCCACACCGGCCGATGTCCTGCTGTAGTCTCATAGTTGGGGTCCCAGGGTGCTAGCAGGGTCATCTTTGATGGTGCCACCCCCCAAGTCCTCTGAGGGGAGAAAGGAACTGGGGTGGGGGGCAGGGAGAGAGAGTAGGGGACTTGAAGTGATTAAAACAGGCTCAGGAATCAGTAAAAGGGTCTTGTGGGTAAAGATGGCAGGACCCTGTACCTACCTGGAGTACCAAGCAGGCCTGGGGGCAGCCGAGGCCGCAGCTGCTCTTTCTGAGTCCAGAAAAGCCTTCCAGGCCAGGGCTGAGGGCTGGGGGTGCAGGGAGAGGGGTACTCAGATGCTCCAGT
Source organism: Neotragus pygmaeus (assembly GCA_006410875.1). Taxonomy (NCBI): domain Eukaryota; kingdom Metazoa; phylum Chordata; class Mammalia; order Artiodactyla; family Bovidae; genus Neotragus; species Neotragus pygmaeus. The sequence continues at coordinate 40,450 of SJYV01016392.1, read as the reverse complement.
CACAGCCTCCCCCAGTCACCTCCCCCACGCCAAGTCTGAATATCTCCAAGGCAGAGACCAGGGTGCCCGGTGTGGGGAGACGGATCATACCCATTTTTCAGTAGGGACAACTGAGATTTCCTCACACTGTGGGCCCCTTTCGGGTTCCTCCCAAGTGCCGTCGGCCGAGCCCCTCACCTGCCCTGTGCGGCTGTTCCTGGTTCCCCCAGGGTGTTCTCTCTGGAGTCCCAGGCCTGGGAGAGGCCGCTGTCCGCTNTGAGATTTCCTCACACTGTGGGCCCCTTTCGGGTTCCTCCCAAGTGCCGTCGGCCGAGCCCCTCACCTGCCCTGTGCGGCTGTTCCTGGTTCCCCCAGGGTGTTCTCTCTGGAGTCCCAGGCCTGGGAGAGGCCGCTGTCCGCTGAGCGGCGTCGTTCCCTGGGCGCCTGCTCTTCGCCTGCACCCCACCGCGGGGGGGTCCAGGGCTGCATGTCGAGTCGGGAAGGCGGGCAGGGCCACACCTCGGCGCTCGCGCAGCCCGCCCGGCCCCCTCGGTCCCTCCACCGGCCCGGCCTCCCTCAGAGACCTATGCTGCCACGTGCGCGTGCCCGCGAGCTTGGGTTGCGGCCCACCTCGCAGGGCCTCGCGATATGGGCGCCCAGCGCGTTTCCGGGACACGTGGCTCGCGGACCCGCCGGGATTCCCGCGAGCGCCCCCTGGCGGCGGGGTGGCAGGGCCGCGCGCGAGGGCGAAGCCGGGGAAAGAACCGAGGCACTGGAAGTGGACGTGAGGAGGGGACACCCGCTCCCCACACGCGCGCACGCACAAGCACGCGCACACACACACACACATCTGAGGGATGACCACACACACACATCTGAGGGATGACCTAGAGGGCTTCCGGCTTCTCTTTATTGCACTTGACACAACATCCAGCTCCTCGTCTTCCATCCCAGACCCTTGGCCGCACCCAGAGGTGCCCGAGGCATAGGGCCAGGCCTGAGGCCGCCCTCACCAGTCCTCGGTAGAGAGCGGAGCCCAGACGCCGCTGTCTTCGATTCTTGGGGCCCCCGCCGGGTTGGGCCCCTGCACCCCGACCTCAACCCTAAGGCCGTTCCAGCAGTGCATGGATGACAGCAGCGACGTAGGGGAGGCCCCTTCCTGGGGCCCCCTCCTCTTCCAGGATGTGGTGGGGCTGGCACAGGGACTCCTGGGGGAATGGGCCCGGGTTAAGTTCCCCTTGNAGGCCGTTCCAGCAGTGCATGGATGACAGCAGCGACGTAGGGGAGGCCCCTTCCTGGGGCCCCCTCCTCTTCCAGGATGTGGTGGGGCTGGCACAGGGACTCCTGGGGGAATGGGCCCGGGTTAAGTTCCCCTTGTCACCTCCTCCTCTCGGCTGTGTGGTAGGAGACACCCTAAGGGAGCCTGGACCAAGAGGGCTGAGCAGGCAAAGGTCAAGGGCACCCTGGACATGGCTTGGGGACTACTGAGATGCAAGGAAGCTGCCAGAGGGTAACAGAAGGGAGATGACACAGCGGGCCGAGGCTGAGAGGGGAGGACAGACCTGCCACTTTCAGAGGGCTGGCACATAGAGCCCAGGGGACAAGGCTGGGACTGGGCCCAGCACAGCAGGAGCAGACGCACGTGCACACGCACACACACACAAACACACAGGCAGCCACGATCTGTACAATTTATACAAGAGATGGGGACCCGGCCTGGGCCCCTGCATCCCCTACAAATATAGAGTTCTCTCTACAAAATATAGATAATTTAGCCCCCTNTGAGCCATCACCTCTTTTTCATCCAAAAGCTGGGGGGATCGCCGAGGTCTCAAGACAGTGTCTGGTGAGGAAGGGCCTGGAGGAAAGAGGGGTTGGGGCTGTCTCCACCGCCCACCATGGACTTTGCAGCCGGTCGCAGTGTCTGGCACCCACATCTCCTGCCTCTGTGCTTGTGGGATTTTCCACACAAAGGGACAATTGACCAGAGAACTTCTAGGCCACAAGGGATGACCCCAGCCCGGAGCTTAGTGCTGGATTAGTACTGGGTTAGTACTGGGGAGGGGGCAAGACCCACCTGAGCTGCTCTGAGAGGAAGAACGGAAGAGGAAGCTGTTTGGTCTCTGAATGGAGCTGAGCGGCCGGGGAGCAGGTGCGGTCGCTGGGGGCCCGAGCCAGGGTACAGGGACGGGGCAGAGAAACACCTCCTCAGTGTCCTACCCCTCCCTCAGGCCGCCAGGCCTCAACCTGCTCCCCCACCTACACAAGCCCCCATCCTCCACCCAAAGTCCCCCTGCCACCTGGTCCAGATGGAAGCGGGGGCTCCTGGGAGGTGGAGGCAGGGGCAGGGGTGGGGGCTCCCTGCGCGGCTGACGCTCCCAGCTGAGTGGTGTTGGACCTGGACGTGCCGCTGAGGAGAGAAGGGGAATCAGAGGGGTGGTCGGGCAAGGGTGTGTGTGCAGGGCGGGGACTGAGAGATGTGGAGTCCAGGACACGTACTTGTAGGCAGCCTGAGTGGAGGCGGCACCGGGACCCCCTCCAGCAGCCCTGACCCCTAGCTTCAGAAAACTGGAAAAGGAAGGAGACGTGGGGTCAGCAGTGCCCGGCAGGGCTCCGCCACCCCGCAAGAGGCAGAGAAGCGCGTGGGGGCTCCCGGCCAGCGCGCACCTGTCCTTCCGGGGGCCCCCCCACACGGCGCCCTGCTGCTGGCGCCGCTCGCGCTCCTGCCACAGCTGCAAGGTGTCGGGGCGCCGCCGCTCCTCCCCCGCCGGCTCCTCCCGCCTGAGGGCAGAGGGACAGAGGCCGCGCTGAGGAGGGGAGCGGAGGCCCGTGTGGCGGGAGGGGCGCCGCCTCGGAGGCTCCGGGTACCTGCTGCGCGGCGCCCTCTCCGTGTCTCCCGCCGCGGGGCTCGACTCCGGCGGCCGTGGCTCCTGAAGACAGAACAGCAGAGGGGCTGATGGGGTCCCGAGCCTGCCCTGGCTCGCTCCGGCTCTCTCACGGTAGATGGACACGGGATGCGGCGGCTCCTCACCTCGGCCCTCACCTCGCCGGTACCGCGCTCCTCATCCTCCCCAGGCACGTGGCTGTCGATGAAGTCGATCTGCTCAGGGTCTCCCTCCGCTAGAGAGAGCAGGGCGTGTCAGTGAGCGGAGGGGGGCGCAAAGGGCTTCGTCCACACCCCCAGCCCGCAGCCCATGACCCCACTGCTCACCAGAGCCATCCTCCCTTCGCTCCCTGGGCCCCCGAGGCTCCCGGGCCAGCTCTGAGATCCGGAAGGACAACTCGGAGAACTCATCCGTTGACTGGAAATGCAGAAAGGTAGAGATGGGAGATCGACCCTCCACAGTCCCGCCCGTGGTGAACCAGCCCTTCCCTGAGGTACATGGATGAGGCACTGAAGACGGCTCCAGCCGCCCTCATCACTCTGAGCTTTCGAGGCAGGAGACGAAGGTTCCTAGCTCAGAGGCTCTCCCTGGGCCGAGATCCCCCGTGTCCCATGGGAAGGAGGCCCTTACCTCGTTTCCAGACCACCTCTTGCTGCCACTGTCTACGCTGTGGAAGCCCGAGTCCAGCCCGCCATCATACCGTCGTCCCGGAAACAGGTCCTCGGCGGGGCTGGGGCCAGCCAGGGAGAGCCAGTCAGCCCCGTCCTGGGTGGCCACCCCCTCATCCACCCTCCAGAAACCACGGGGTCCCTGGCGCTGGGGAGGGTTTTAAGTATCCAGGGGCTTCCTTCCTTCCCATGTGGAACTTACCAGGGGCTGAAACTCGGGGGGCGGGAAGGAGCAAGGTCTCCCAGTGCAGACCCGCCGCGCCGCCCAGCCTCTGTCGACAGATACTTGAAGATGTGAAGTTTCCCCTTCAGGCAGATCTGGGTATGGAGACACATAGTGAGGGGAAGAGGGGGACCCCGGGATCCTGCTTGACTACCAAAGGGACCCATGCCCCCAACTCCTGCCCACTCTCAGCCAGCCCTACACCCCCTCCCTCCCCTACCCCCACTCACCTGGGCAGGTGGGCTCTGCAGGGGGTTGCTGTCCAACAAAATGACCTGCAGGTGCCTGAGGCGGCAGAAGGAGACCGGGATGCGGGAGACACGGTTACAGGAGAAATCCAGGCGGACAAGAGGAAGGTCCCCCAGCTCTGGGGGCGGGTGAGGGAGAAGTCAGGAGCATGCTCAGGGGCAGGGCCTTGTGCTCACTTCCTCTGCCCCCGGCTGGCATGTCACCTCTCTGGCAGCCCCTCTGCCCTACTGGGCAGAGGACGCTCCCCAGGAACCACCGCCCTGCTCCTCTGCCCACTAAAACTGACTTCAGCTGCTGCCCATCCGCTTCTCCTCCCTGCCCACTCCACCCCACTGCCGCTTCCTTCTTCTCAAGTGTCCATCACAGGGCCCAAATCAAACTGTAACACCTTGTTGCTCAAAAGCCTTCCAGGACTTGCAGCCAGGGCTGCTGCAGATGAGCGGGCGGTATCCTGCACAAAGGCACGGCAAGAGGGAGCTGCAACGTCCAGGCACTCTACTAGTCAAGCCCTGGCCCACCCGCAGGAGAATGGTACCCTTCTCCACTTCTCAGAGAGGCCCCCTGGATTAGTGATGAGCCGAGGCACAGATAAGAATGAAAATCGCTGCTCTCTGGTCAAGCAGCGTTCCCTGGTTAAGGAGTTCATGACCTGGCTCTGCCCGCATTTCCCGCCTCGCTTCCCACTGTCGCACCACATCAGACCGCCCTGCAGCCCCTTGGCTCTGGCCTCCCCACATGCTGTCTGCTCAGCAAGGAGAGCCCCAGTTTTCTGTCCATGCATCTTTCCAGGTTCACCTTAGGTGTCACTTCTCTGAAATCTTTCCAGACACTAGGCTATAATTTATTGCTCCTTCCTCTGTTTCCCCAGGGCATTTTCCTGGGGTCTCTTATGGCCCAGAGACAGCCCTGATCAAATGCTTATTTGTACCCCTACCATCTTAGAAGAAGGATGGGAGGAGCCCAAACGTAGCCACCTGATTCCCCTCGCCTGCTCTTCAAAAACATAGGTAGCACGGCCGCAGTCCTTTCCACCAGTCCTGGCTTGCCTTCCTAACCATTCTGTGCTGGACCTCCCTGCTCTACACATAGGGGTGCATCTGCCTGGGCTCCAGAAGGATGGGGAACTCTCCTTCAAAGGTCAACTCCCACTGTGCCTCGGGGCCGAGGTCTTCCCCAGGGCCCCAGGCAGAGCCACATGGCTCCGGCTTCTGTGGCTTTAAGTTTCCTGTCCTGGCACCTCCCTCTGCTGGTTTCTCCCCATTAAGCCATTAAATCTTCAGAGCTGGCCCCAGAACTGAGTGACATCACTCACATCTACCTAGTCCCCACCTAAAACACAAGAAACACACACACACAAAGCTGACTGCATAGAGGAAGGTGTGCCTGCTTTGGAGCAGAAGCTATCAAGTGTCGGGGTGCATCACAATTAGCTCATTAAATGGGCTTGCTTGGGCTCCAGCATGCTGGTTCAGAATCTCTGGGGAGGCAGCACGGGGCCTCACCGGACTCAGGTTTTGAGAGCTTCATCTACACTAAGTGGTGTGACACGGGGTGACCTCGAAGGCCCTTTCTGACCGTGAAATTCTACAGGGTGCCTGCCGATGCACTCACCTACTGCCCTTGCTGTACCTTCCCCCACATCTGTCAAGTACAGCTATTAACCCCTGCCTTGCCTTCAGAGGGGTGCTGGTCGAGAGCAAGGAAAATAATTTACAGTGCATTTCATACATGGCAAAACCCTGGGCGACTAAGGTATTATTATTCAAGGTAGATACACACACACACACACACCCCTGGCAACCCTGGGCGACTAAGGCATTATTCAAGGTAGACACACACACACACCCTGACACCCTCCAGGTCAGGCATTACTCAAGGTAGACACACACGCACAGCCCTGCAACCCTCTAAGTCTTCCTTTTCCTCACCATCAGGCAGGGTACTGAGCTGGTTCCTCCGAACATTGAGATCCCGCAGGGTAGGGAGACTGCACAACTCCGTGGGGAGCGACTGCAGCTCATTGCTGCTCACGTCCTGGAATGAGGAAAGACAAGGAAAGACGTGGGGAAAAAGCATCAGACCCGGAGCATCAGAAACTGCCTCCTGAACCAGGCTACTTCCTTTGGTCTCGTCCTTTCCCCTAGGGCGCATCCCGCCTTTCACTGCCCTCCTGCCAAAAGTCCCTAGTGCCTGGTTCAGCCATCCCCCGAGTCTCGCTGCTCCCCATCCTCACGAGCTGTCGCAGGCTCCCCAGGGCACTGATGTCGGGAGGCAGGGCTCCCAGTTTGTTGTTGCTGACAATGAGCACTCGCAGGGGCAGCTGGCAGATGTAGGGCGGCAGCGATGACAGCTGGTTTCGGCTGGAGGAGGGAGAAAGGCAGAGTGTCCTCCCTCCAGGCAGGACCTCTCCGTGCTGCCCCACCTTCTGGGTCACGGGGAGGGTCACTCAGGGCGCCATGCACTGGTACTTGCGGCTGAGAAAGACAGCCCCCTACCCTCCTGTGGCCCTGCCTCCTTACCTGAGGTTGAGGTAGGTGAGAGCGGTGAGATTCCCCAAGGCTGGGTTCAGGCATCTCAGACAATTGTGGTACAGGCTCAGGCCCTCCAGGGACACCAGCTGGCACGCCGCCTCTGGTACCTCGGGGAACCGGTTCCGGGACAGGTCTAGGGGAAACAAGTATCAAGGGGGAGCTTGCAAAGGCCCAGTCCTGGACAGGAGGATCCTGAGCTTCCTTCCCCAGAGCCAGTTTCCCAGCCCTCTATCTCCCTAGCCAACCTAAAGAATCAGACCTATAAACCTGGACTCCCTAGAGTTTAAGAAGAAAGACTTCGTAACCTGGAGCACACTCCAGGTATGACCAGAAGGGCAAAGGCAAGACTGGGCTGGAGAAGCCTAGACTGGGGGGGTGGTGGGAGGGCGAGCCACAAACACACAGCTATTTTACAAGGGTGGTTCGATTCCCTGCCTGCTGTGGTCCCTGTTATCCTGTGATGCCTGAGGAGGTAGAAGGCAAAGGTCATAGGAGAAGGTTGATGCACCAAAGGAACTAGCAAGGTGATGGGCTGGGAGGGCCAAGGTAAGACTATGAACCACCCCCGAGGGAGATGACTAAGAAGGCTCCTCTCTCCTAAGGGATCCATCTCCCACCCTCAACCTATCTTCAACCTAGGGGGAAAATCAGGGGTCATTAGAGCCTAGTCTAGAGACCAGCCCCTGGCATCAGCAAGCCAGGCCCATGGGACTATGAAGTTACACGTTCCGAGGACCTGAGGGAAAGACAAGTGGACCAAGCCGGAGGTGGGAACTGGAGTCCCAGGCAAGGACGGGGCTCCTTCCTACCCTCTTCCACTCCCAACAGCCTGCCTCTACTTCCTCTCTCCCTTTTACCCAGGCTTCAGACCAGCGCGTGTGTCCTGGGCATGGGCAAGACGTGGAGAGGGCAGAAAGGAGGGGAAAGTCTATTGCCATCCCTTTATCTCAGCCAGTGGCTTGCTAGACCAGGGCAGGGTTCTTGCCACGCTGGAGGGATTCACTGCTCAGACCTCTGCAGCCGGGTTTCTGCTTTCTCTGCTCAGCCCGTATTGGGAGAGGCCCAGAGCCTGCTGGAGGAAGTCCCCAGGCCATGGAGCTTGGGTGAGCTTCTTAGAGGGCCCTCTCCAGGGAAGGGCAAGCAAAAGCCGAGGGGAGGGGAAGCTGGGGTTATCCCCCAAGGAGGTGAGTCTTGTGACAGGAAATGAAGCAGAAACAATGTCAGCTTCTGTCTCTGGTGGGCCCTGTGTTTACCAGGGTGGATGACAGCCTGACGCCCCAGGAACCCCCTCTGCTCCCAGCCCTGCTGTGCACAGAAAGAAGACCTGTCACAGGAGAAGACAGNCCTCCGCCCCCACACCTGGCCCCGCCCCGCGCCCCGCCCAGCGGGCAGCGCTGTCCGAGGACCAGCCGGCTGCCGCTCGCGCGGGCGCTGGGCAAAGCGGCGGGAGGGGTTGCGGCCCGAAGTCCGGGCCGGGTGGCCCGAGGCGCCCGAGCCAGGTGTGCCCAGTCGGCCGCGGCCGCGGGGCAGCCATGGCGGAGGCCGCGCCGCAACACCCGGCGCTGCCCTCGGGGCTGCTGGAGCTGTGCGCGCTGCTGGGGGCCCCCCGGGACAGCCTTCGCTGCCCGGAGCAGGTGAGGGCGCGGCGCGGTCACGGCGCGGGCGGGGCGGGGCAGAGGCGACAGGACTGTGCGCACGGAGCCCTAGGCGTCCGCGGGGCTGGGGCGCTGCGTCCAGGTCCGGCGCGGCGACCGCCTCCAGCCGCGGATGTGGGAGCAGCTGCCGGCTGGCCCCCCAGCCGCGGTGGAGTCGCGAGCGGCTGCGGGGTAGGGGCTCCGCCCGCTGCCCTCTTTCCGGAAGACAGCTCTAGAGGGACCCGGTACAGGCTCACCGCGAAGAGCGGGCTGGAGACCGCGCGCGTCCATCGGCCTGCTTCTTAAGCGCTTCGGCCGCTCGGCTTCTCCGTCTCAGGACGCCCATCTGGGCCAAGTCGCCTGCACTTCCGAGCCCTCCAGGACCAAATCTTTGTCCTCTGTTAAGTGATTTCAGTCATTCCACAGATTCTGTGTCTCCTAGGTGCCCGGGGCTGTTCTAGGCAGGTCATAAGGATGTTTTTGGTAGATTTAAGGACCTCCTTAACGTATTTTGCATTTAGATGGTAAGCGATTAAAGGAGCTGTTTTTCGCTGTAAAACACTTTACAATCCACCTCCCCCTGTTCTCCGCTCTGCACCCTGGTAGCCGAAGTGGCAAGCTCCTATCCCTTTCTCTGGGACGGCAGCTTGAGACATTCTCCTCGTTTGTCCCCTGTGCCCTCACTTTTTCTTAGTTCCGGAGCCCTGGCTCTCTCTGGAGTGGGTGTGCGGCCCTCTCCCTTGTCCCAGATGCCTGTGATGCTGTCATTTTTCTCTTGTTAGTGGCAATGCCCGGTGTGTTCAGAGTCCCTGACCCTGCTGCCCTTACCCCGGCAGGTCCTTTCCTCTGGTTCCAGATGACATTAAGGAAAGGCAGAGAAAGGCATTTGAGTATTTAAGGCTGCTGGGTTGAATGGACATTACCCAGAGGCACTAAATGTTGTAAAATGATCCTGATGTATGTCTGGTAATGGCGTAGTGGTTTCTACTCCTTGGCTTTAGAATAAGGCCTATTTTCACGATTTCTGCATTTCCCTCCTCTCTCAGTAACCCCTCTCAGTCTGGGTCCCTCTTTGGTCTCTCGTGTCCTCTGACCCCTGTGGACTGAGTCGAGCCATCTCCTTGCCTCTCAGTGCCAAGTGGCGTTTCCCCCTTTTCTTCTGATGGGAAATGACCTGGTTTCGGTTGTGGTCTTCTCTGCAGTTAGGCTGTCTTGTGTCTCTAGCGATTACAACACTGTCTCTTAGTTGCCATGATGTGAAGGGATGAATCAACTGGAATATTTACAGTGGTACTTTCCTGAGCTAAACAGACTACAGCGTTTGCCAAGGCGAGTGGGCAGTCGGCCATTCTGCATTTGAGTCTTCATCCTCTTTTCTATTCTTTGCTTCTGTTAGGGCTTGGGCAGAGGGTGGAAGGAACAGTGGTTGAAGGAGCAGGAGAAAAAGCAGTGTTGTGGGGTGGAATAACATCCTCCTTCTAAGACCAACATTAATGTTACAGGTAACCAAACATAGGATATCATTCATTCAGTTCTATTTTCAACTGTTATATTATTTTGAATGTCCAAGTCTTTTCACTTCAGTTCAGTCGCTCAGTTGTGTCTGACTCTTTGCAACTCCATGGACTGCAGCACGCCAGGCCTCCCTGTTCATCACCAACTTCCAGAGCTTACTCCAACCTATGTCCGCTGAGTTGGTGATGCCATCCAACCATCTCATCTTCTGTCGTCCCCTTCTCCTCTTGCCCTCAATCTATCCTAGCATCAGGGTCTTTTCAAATGAGTCAGCTCTTCACATCAGGTGGCCAGAGTATTGGAGTTTCAGCTTCAACATCAGTCCTTCCAATGAATATTCAGGACTGATTTCCTTTAGGATAGACTGGTTGGATCTCCTTGCAGTCCAAGGGACTCTCAAGAGTCTTCTCCAACACCATAGTTCCAAAGCATCAATTCTTTAGCACTCAGCTTTCTTATAGTCGAACTCTTACATCCATACATGACTACTGGAAAAACCACAGCTTTTACTAGATGGACCTTTGTTTGGAAAGTAGTGTCTCTGCTTTTTAATATGCTGTCTAGGTTGGTCATAACTTTCCTTCCAAGGAGAAAGCGTCTTTTAATATCATGGCTGCAGTCACCATCTGCAGTGATTTTGGACCCCCCCCAAAATAAAGTCTGCCACTGTTTCCACTGTTTTCCAAGTATTTTAAATGAGGTTTAGCTTTTACTTATTAAAAATCATCATTTGTCTCTGATTCAGTCATTCCTATTTGGTGACACATGAAAACAGAAGCCCAGAGATATGAGACATAACCAGCTTGATGTTAGGATAGTGTAGTGTCCTAACTTTTGGTTTTATTTATTCCTAAGATGGGGTGGTGTTTGTTTTATTGAGGTTAGTGACAAAGAATTCAAGCATACAGTTCAATCCCTAGTGAGTTATTGTAGTCAGTTACATTTCCCTCCACTCCTTGGTTGCTATGGAGACTAGACACAGAGATGCGAAGGCATCCATCATAAATCCGTCACAGGATGATGGAAAAGTGCTCAGAGCCCCTTTCATAGTGTAGGTTGCTGGCATAAATCTTGTGTATGGAAGCACATGTTTATTTTTATTTATTTATTTTTTTAGTGGAAAGCCTCTGACTTTCAATTTCTAGAGCAGCACCTTCCCACAGAACTTTCCAGATGATGACAACCAGTGTTGTTCACCTTCACCACACAGTGTGGTGGCAGCTGGCCGCAGGAGGCTACTGGCTGCTTGAAGTGTGGCTAGTGCTACTGAGGAACTAAATTTACATTTCATTTCATTTTAATTAATTTAAGTAGTCTGATGTGGCTACTGGTGACTGTGTTGGACTTTCCTAGGGCATTAAAAAAAAAATCTATTTCTGTTTTATTTCACAAATGACAGCCAGTCCCATAGTGAAAATCAATGCCGTTATATCATCTAACGAATTTAGAGTGCTGTGGTTTTTACTTTTTAGTAAGTTCTTGTCTGGGAGATCAGAGCAGGAAACTACCCTGGGTGGAGTTTGTGAAAAAGGACCTCATCTTCCTCCTGGGGGTGGGGCGGGTGAGGGGCGGATGCAATATGTATCAGAGAGTAATATGAACCCTTTAGGGTCAAGGGTTGCACTTTCAGGAGTTTAGTCTAATTATAGAGTCAGAGATGCCCAAGCATGTACAGGTGACTGCCCGTTGTTTAGCGTGATGAAGACTTGAGAGCAACCCAGCTGTCTGTCAGAAGGGGATTGGGCAAAAGTAGTGCTAAACTGTCCACAGTGGGACACCCTAAAGTGTCCACGTGGGCTTCCCTGGTGGCGCTAGTGGTAAAGAAGAGTGCAGGAGACGTAACAGAACGCACATGGACAGAGGAGCTTAGTAGGCTACGGTCCGTGGGGTCACAGAGTCAGACAGGACTGGAGAGACAGCGCCAAGTGTGAAAGGGGAGTCAGCACACTGTATGGTTACATGGGGAAAGGCTAATGAAATCATTTAAATAGGATGATTGAGTTTATGAAAAAGTCATTTAGACATTTAGGAGATGATCAGCCTGTGTCCCATGCGATGTAGAGCATTGCTTTAGAGTCGGGATTATGGGGGAGGCATTCCCTTCCTATTATTATTTCTATATTATTGTTATTATTTTGTAAAAATTAGACGGCATTGCTTACCTAATCAGAGGAGACAACAGGGATTTCCATCTTGGGGAAAACACAGACAGATGTGTGATGAACTGCTAAGTACCAGCTTGGCTGCATTGTGGCCACATCACTTTCAGTGACTGAAGGTAACTAGTGGGAGTTATAGAGTTCATGGGCTTTAGCATAATTTTCCGTGCAGACTGAGCATGCCCCCAGAGATCACGAGTGCCAGGGTGGGACTGGATGAACAGCACCCCCACAGGGCCATCCTGTGTGCTGACCGTGAGCCCAGAAAGAGGAGGGCAGCGCATCCCCGCCCCACCCTTCCGAGGGTGACACAAGGCCACTGTGTTGGCGGCGACACTCTGGCGGTGCTGTGAGAGGGGAGGTAGACTCCGGATGATGACATTCCTGGAGGTGATGAGCCAGGTGTGAGGCTTCACGGGGTGGGTGGCCCTGGCTGCAGGGGGAGGAAAGGCCCCCTCCAGTGAGTGTGAGAGAGGAGCCGTCGCTGGTGAGGAGAGGGCTGAGGCATGAGCTGGGCACTGTCCCGCAGAGCAAAGAGCAGGAAGAAGCACAGCATTGTGACAGGCGCGTGTATTGAGGTGACCGAGGACTCTGGGCCCGAGCAGCTTGGGCTCCCTGGGTTTGGAAGCGGGCCGGCTGCTGCCTGGGTGCACAAGCGGTGCAGGGGCCTGTCTGACCCGGTGCACATGTGCTGTGGGATCCCTGCGTGGAGTACTTAGTGAGGGTGGTAACGAGTAGAGACAAAGACCTTTTCTGGGGTCTGGCTTCCCGCTAGTGGTAAAGAACCAGCTTGCCAGTGCACAAGACGTGAGGATGCAGGTTCGGTCCCTGGGTTGGGATGATGCCCTGGAGAAGGGCACGGCAATCCACTCCAGTATTCTGGCCTGGAAAATTCCATGGACTGTATAGTCCCTGGGGTTGCAAAGAGTCAGACACTACTGAGCGACTTTCACTTTTCTAGCAATGACAACAAGAAGAGCTGTCTCATGCTGTGTGGAGAGGGCTTGTCTGTTCTCTGGCTGTGGACTGTGATTTGCTCTAGGAGCTGTTGCACCTTGAGGGGAGGTACTGCCCAGTCTCTGTGGATGCAACATCTCACACGAGGAGGAAGTAGACCAGCAACGTGTTCATCATGGACTGGTCCAAACTGCTGGAGTTTGATAGGAAGGTTTTAGAGAAGGTTTGAAACGTGTGAAGACAAGGTATCCTTTCATACACGAAGATTTTAAATCATACAATAAGGATTTCCCATGTTTGATCTTGGTTCCTACTGACCAAGGACCTACTGGTCCTTGGCATTAACTTTTCCCCCTAAGAATAAGCAAACTGTTATTTGAATTCAGATTACATCTCATGAAAATGAGTGTGTTGAGCTCAGAGTGTATTTACTGACTGACAATGCTGTCTTTATAGAAGTCCTTTGAAGTTTAGCTGTCCCCTGTTATACCTCTGATTCTTATTGAAATGTTGGTGCTGTCTGTTCCTTCTTTGCCAGGCAAGGTCACGTTTTCCTGGTGACAGTGGTGTTCTTCCTCATGTCATTTCTAAGGTCCCTCAAAGGCCCTAGGATACCCACTCCTCACCGTGCCCCAGGCCACCTCTTTCCTTCCCTACCTTTTATACCCAGAGAGTCCTGTTTGAAACTTGTCTATCTTTAGCTGGCTTGGCACCCCTCCTTCTCACTCACAGACTGAGGTTCATATACCTTCCTCGGAAGATCTGACATCAACCTGGCGCCTATGTTTGTTTAATCATAACTCACCAGAAAGAACTCCATTAGGTATTTAGTTTGATAGGAAGGAGTTAGAAGATGCCTTATGTTATTTGGGGGAAGAGTGAAAAGATAAAAGCTTAAAAAAATCTTGGACCAAGTTAGAGCTGAAAAGAATTGAGGCTAAAAGAGCCCCTTTTGTGGATGCTGGGACGGCCGTGCGGCTGGGGGGGAGGAGGCAGCTCCTCTCTGTGTTCAGCAGGACCTCCCTCACTCCCCTTTGTGTCCCTCTACGTCAAAGGTGACACAAGCAACGTGCGTGGTGGCCTGGCTGGTATGGCAGTCTCATTGTTCAGTTGCTAAGTCGTGTCCGACTCTTTGTGAGCCCACGGACTGCAGCACGCCAGGCTACCCTGTCCTTCACTATCTCCTGGCGTTTGCTCAAACTCATGACCATTGAGTCAGTGAGGCCATCCAACCATCTCATCCTCTGTCGACCTCTCTTCCTGCCCTCAATCTTTCCCAGCATCAGGGTCTTTTCTAATGACTCAGTTCTTCGCCTCAGGTAGCCAAAGTATTAGAGCTTCAGCTTCCCCATCAGTCCTTCCAATGAACATTCAGGGTTTATTTCCTTTAGGATTGACTGGTTTGATCTCCTTGCAGTCCAAGGGACTCTCAAGAGTCTTCTCCAGCACCACAGTTTGAAAGCATCAATTCTTTGGCACTCAGCCTTCTTTATAGTCCAACTGCCACATCCATACCTGGATACCACTGGAAAAAAGCATACTACTGGAAAAAGTATAGCTTTGACTCTATGGACCTTTGTCAACAAAGTGATATATCTGCTTTTAATATGCTGTCTATGTCATAGCTTTTCTTCCAAGGAGCAGGCATGAGGCACGTGTCAGCAAATGTGTCTGTGTGGATCTGATAAGATGCAGAGCCCTTCTTGGGGCTCACCCTCTGCACCAGCCTCTGAGGGGGCTCAGGAGCTTCCTGGGGCCCCATGAGGGTTGAGCATTTGAACTGGGTCCCTTCTCTTAGTCCCTGAATTCACCTCTTGAAAGGGAAGCTCAGAGGGGCCAAGTGATCTGCTGTGGTTCTCGTGGCACTGGGATCTGAATTCCGGTCTCTATCGTGATGCCGGAGCCTTGGAGCCGAGGGGCCAGTTTGGTGTCCGTGTCAGCGGCTGAACAACCAGGCTCTGAGAGGGTCTGTCGCTCGCGGAGAGAGGGCCCGAGAGTCCCTAAAAGCAGTCTTATCATCTCGAGCTGCTGGTGGAAAAAGCCAGCACACGCTGCTGAACTCGCCTGGGGTTTGGGGGCTGTAGAGGCCAGAGGACAGGCCGTGGATGCTCCCGTGAGGGCTGGACAGCACAGGGCCTCGGTGCTGACTCTCATTTCCGCCTGCCCCAGGTGGCCCAGAGGAAGGGAGTCAAGGGTCCGTCTTCTCTAGATCCGGAGGTGCTGTCAGCTTTCGTGCCTCCTTTCGTCATGAAGGAGGACAGTCAGCCCGCCGCTGCGAACTGCATGACGCTGGGTAAGAACAGGAAGCGCTCCTTCCGGAAGAGGAGAGAGAGGCCCAGAGTGGAGCTGGGGAAGGGCGTCCCCGGCGGCCCTAGGGGCCCAGACCCCGAGGACGTGAACATCCCCAATGGCGTGGACCTGCTCGCTCTGCCGCAGCTCTGCTTCCCAGGTACGCATGGGCCGGCCTTTTCCTCCACGAGCCAGTTCCTGCTGATGAGCGGGCTTCAGTTCTGGCTTCACTTTCTCCCTGGTTGTAGAGAGCTTGGGTCAGAGGACTCGACAGAAGGACCTGTCTGGAGGCTTCACCAAGAAATTGATGGGATTTCCTGGTCTTCGGGATTAAAACCTGCAGACGCAGGGACACCCCTTCCCCGCTGGGCTTGGGACCCAGTCTCTACTCCAGGTGCAGCCTGAAGGTTCTGCCTGGGGGCCTGTCCCCCTGACCCTTCATGAAGGCTTCAGAGCACAGAGCACCCGCAGAAACACTGCTGCTGGTGGGGGGTCACCGAGGAAGGTGCTGCACGGCCAGAGGAGTTAGCATGACTGGCTGTCAAAGAGCCACATGTGACCATGGGGTGGGGGGACGTGTCCTGTCGCTTATGGTTAGCCCCGGCCTCAGGGCAGACCCCACATGGCTGGACTGAAGCTCCTTCTTTCTTTTCTCTGCCTACAGGGGGCTTGTGTGTGACCTCTGAGCCCAGAGAGGACTGTGTCCACTTTCTGGTGCTGACCGACGTCTGCGGCAACAGGACCTATGGCGTGGTGGCGCAGTACTACCGACCCCTGCACGTACGTGGTTTGCACAGCTTCCTTCTGAAACTGGGTCTAGGTTGTGGGGTTATTTTGCAATGAAATACGCACTACGTGGCAATCACCATTTTAACCGTTAAAAAACGTGTAGTTGAATGGCACTAAGTACGTTCGTGGTGCCGAGCCACCACCCTCACCATCTAGTTCCAGGACATGTTTATCACCCCAGAAGGCGGTGGGGTCTCCTTAGCAGCACTCCCCAGTCCCCGCTGCCCCCAGCCTGGCCCACTGCTCATCTGCTCTCCGCCTCTGTGGCTTTGCCCGTTTGGGACATTTCGTGTCAGTGGAATCATACGACACGTGTCCTTCTGTATCTGGCTTTTTCCCACTTAGTGTGATGTCTTCAGAACTCATCCATGTTGGAGCAGGTGTCAGGGCTTCCCTCCTTTTCACGGCTGCTGTGATATTCCATGGTGCATATAAACCACATCCTGCTTCTCCGTTCCTCAGCTGAGGGAACTTGGGGCTGTTTTCCTGTATGTCAGCTGTCTGGGCTTAGGTTTTGAGAAGATGACTCAGTCGTCAAGCATTTGGGGAGTGTTTTCTGGGCGGGGCCGGTGTGTGTGTGACCCAGATGGCCTTGGGGAGTTTGTAGGGACCATGATGGACCTGAAAGTGCAGGGTAATCAGCTGCCTACTTCCAACCCTGAAGAATACTCCCCTAGGGCCCAGATGAGGGGTCCCTGATATTTTTTTCCATAGTGAAAAAAATTTTTTTATTGAAATATAGTTGATTTACAATATTGTATTAGTTTCAGTGTGTGGCAAAGTGATTCAGTTATACATATATATATACACACACACACACATGTACTTTAAAAAGTCTTTTCCTTTATAGATCATTATAAGATATGGAATATAGTTCCCTGTGCTATGCAGTAGGTCCTTGCTGTTTATTCTATATGTAGAAGTATATATATTTTAATCCCCAAATCCTAATTTATCCCTCCCCCTTTACCCTTTTGGTCATCATAAATTTGTTTTCTGTGAATTTATTTCTGTTTTGTAAATGAGTTCACTGTCTCATCGTTTTAGAGTCTACATATAAGCAGTGTCATATGATATTTGTCTTTCTCTGGCTTACTTTGCTTAGTGCGGTAATCTCTAGGTCCATCCACTTTACTGCGAATGCCGTCGTTTCATTCTTTCTGACGGCTGAGTAGCATCCCGCTGTGTGCGCTCACCGCCTCTTCTTCACCCTTTCACCTGTGGAGGGACACAGCTTGTTTCCATCTTTTGGCTCCTGTAAGCAGTGCTGCTGTGGGCCTTGCGGGGCATGGATCTTCTGGCATTATGTCTTCTCCACACACATGGTGGGCCCTCGAATGTTATGCCCTTTGTGAGCTGTGCGAAAAGCTGTGCCCTTTCCTGGTGGATATCCCCCCATCATGGGCTGAGGCCTCTCCTGCCCCCTCCTCGTCCACGATGCCCACCGGGCTCCCAGCCCTCTTGAATATCGCCTTTTGCCTAAGTGGGGCCCCCTTCTTGTGTCTCACTATTCTGACTGTGCACCCATCTCACTGAAGGCAGCAAGCTTCTCTGGGCAGAGTCCAGTCTTACTGTCTCTAACTGCAGTGCCTCACTCAGAGCGAGCTCCCCATGGGCTCCGTCAGTGCTGGAGAGAGAGTGGAGCTTCTCCCGGGCAGGGTCCAGTCTTACCATCTCTGTAGCCCCAGCGCCTCACTCAGAGCGAGCTCCCCATGGGCTCCGTCAGTGCTGGAGAGAGAGTGGAGCTTCTCCCGGGCAGGGTCCAGTCTTACCATCTCTGTAGCCCCAGCGCCTCACTCAGAGCGAGCTCCCCATGGGCTCCGTCAGTGCTGGTGGAGAGAGTGGAGCTTCTCCCGGGCAGGGTCCAGTCTTACCATCTCTAGCCCTAGTGCCTCACTCAGAGCGAGCTCCCCACGGGCTCCGTCAGTGTTGGTGGAAAGGTTGGTGCTCTCTCTTGTGAGGCGATGACACAGGCGGGACCGGCCAGATGTGCTGCAAGACGGCAGTCCAGCCCCCGTCCAGGCTTCTCTCCGTCTGGAAATGCCAGCACCATTGAAGAGGGAGGCCGGGACTTGCCAGGATTTGACGGGAAGTGACGGTGCTGCTGCTTTTCTGCAGGATGAGTACTGCTTCTACAACGGCAAGACGCACTGGGAGGCGCTGGGGCCAGGCGGGGGCGCGGCCGGCTGCTTCGTGCCCTTCGCGGTGTGTGTGGTCTCCAGGTTCCCCTATTACAACGCCCTCAAGGACTGTCTCTCCTGGTGAGTCTGCACCTGCCCGCCAGAACGCCTGCCTGCACCCTGGGCAGCCGGCCTTCTGGGCTCCCACACCGGGTGAGAAGTCCTGGAACTCCTGGAGCAGAGATTTCAGCTCTCATTAGCAATTCAGAAGACGATGATTGGATGCTCATATTTATTTTGTGATTTGATTTTTCTTTCAATTTCAGTTTATTGACTCATCTGAAGTTCTGTAAAGATTTCGAAGTTGACAATCACATAAAAGATTTTGCGGCAAAACTATCTTTAATACCTAGCCCGCCACCTGGACCACTCCATTTGGTAATGAAATCCAAACCATCTTTTTTTTTTTTTTTNCCATGGACTGTCCATGGAATTCTCCAGGCCAGAATACTGGAGTGGGTAGCCTTTCCCTTCTTCAGGGGATTTTCCCAACCCAGGGAACGAACCCAGGTCTCCAGCATTACAGGCGGATTCTTTACCAGCTGAGCCACAAGGGAAGCCCAAGGTGTATATACACACATCTATAAATGTTTCTATTTGTATGCAAATGTATCTATCGTAAGCCCAACATGAATTCATACAAATGTCCACCTCTATTATCATATGGATCATTCTAGCCTTCTCTTACTTCACTATAACCCTCCACTTCAACAGTGAGAACTCTGCCTCCCACAGTCCACCATTCACTTACTTAACTGTTCAACGATAGTGTTTCAGATCATTAATCTAGGGGAAAACTATCAGAGTACTGTGCTTACATGCAGCTCCTTTAGCCTTGAATATTGCGTTCTTCACTCATTTATAAAGCTACTTGGTCAGCACCTTATCCTCCACTCCCTTCAGTGAAGTTATTTCATATATTTGAAACAGATTCTTTTGCCACAATCTGCATTCTATCCTTGGATGCCGTGACTCCCTAAATACATATATGTGTATATAATTTGTATACATTAAGCTTCACTCTTTGTGCTGAGAAGTTCAATAGGTCGTCAAAATTCAGTGTCAAGTATCCATCATTCCAATGTCAGAGAAAGAATAGCTCACTACCCTAAAAAATCCCCTGTGTCACACCTATTCAATCTCTCTTCCCCTCAAATACTTGGCAACCACTATTCTGTTTATAGTTTCGCTTTTTACAGGCTGTCATAGAATTATACAGTATGCAACCTTTACAAACCAGTTCGAACACCAATGCTTTTATAGAGAGGGGCTGGTTGACAGTGTTCACTGCTGCAGAGTGGTAAATAAATACAGAAGAGTGACGGGTATTAGCAGAGCACAGGCTTGATCCAGAAGTTTCCAGCAACAGAGCTGAAGTTACTGATTGCTATTTTAGTTCTCAATGTCAAGTGACTNCTGTTCTTACATCTATGAGTCTGTTTCTGTTATGGACAGCTTCATTTGTGTCGTATTTTAGGTTTCACGTGTAACTGATACCAGATGATGTTTGTCTCTCTGTTTCTGACTTGCTCTGATGATCTCTGGTTGCATTCATGTTGCTGCAGGTCACATTATTTCATTCCTTTTTATGGCTGAGTAGTAGTCCATTGTATACAGATACCACATCAGTGAAGATGGCTTAACTCTTTTAAATGATGTTAAGTTCTAGCTTTGTTTAAATTTTGCTTCTCAAGTTCCTTTCAGAAGCTTTTTGTGCATTGTGTCCAAAGGTTAGGAAACTAGAGGTAAATTAGAAAATTTGCCTCCTAAAAACTTAAAAATAAAATTTCAGTCTAAAGTCAAATATTTAGGCCTGAGTTTTGCTGAGTGGCTCATGATTAACAGATACTGAGCTAGCAATAGGCTCTTTTGGTGGTTAACATGTTAATTCATTACTGGCTATTCAGAAAACACATCAAATTTACTTATATTACAGATCCCACCCCCCTTTTTTTGTTCTTGAATATGAGGTTTATATTTAACTTATTGATGTTTTTTCTTGTCCAGTGTAGTTAGTAAAAAGCAAGTGGTTTGGTTTTTTTGTTATTCATACTGCCCTTGTGTTATTTAATTGATAGACAAGGGTTCCCAAACCGGGTTCTGTGAAACACTGGTTGAGATGTTATTGACTCTCTTGAGGTGGGAGGTTTCTGTGTTAAGGAAAGTTGAAGAAAGACAGACTTATTCCCCTTTTGCTGAGTAACATGCCAGACTGCTAAGTTGTGTGATGAAACCTGTTTGAGTCAACGATTTCCAAACTAATTTAACTGCGGGATGCTTCCTTTTTTTTGAAAACAAACATGTATTAAATAAATGTCTTGGAGTACATAGTAAATGTTAATTTCACTCTGGTAGTTCCTTCTGGAAGATTTTACCTATACATCTTGTTTTTTCTATGTTTTTATTATTATGGACAGTTGAGAAATTATTAGGATATTTGTGATTATTATGCATTATTAAAGTATATACATTTTTTTATTACCCTAAACCCAGCAGTCTGCTTGGGAGGGACATCCCACCAAGTACATTCCCGGCTCAAGGCAGGGCAGGATGTCTGTCTGTCTGGGTTCTAGTCTCAGAACCCTTTGTGGGGAACGTTTATTGGATTTCCATGTCAAGTAGTCATCTTTACTATGTGGATAACTGGTACTTTCTTGCAGTGAAATCATCATAGTTTATGTTCTTATTCTAGAAACTCAACCCCTGCTCACTGAGGCCCTGCTACAGCAGTGAACCAAACTTCCTGAGTTCAGAACAGTGTTAGGGTTACCTATAATTTGTAGTAGTCTGCCTCTGAACAGAGGTCATGTGTAAATAGTACTTAACACCAGTTTTCTGTATCTTAGACTCTTGGAATAACCAATACTTTGTTCCTACATTTCTACCACTTGGAGTGGGAAAGCTTACTGGGGAAATTGTTTTGGGACAGGTTCACGGGCATCTTCTGGACGCCTCTTTGCCCCACATCCACCCTCTCAGTCACACCTGGGTCCACTTCCAGCAGCTCTTTCCAGTTCCCCTGCTTCCACTGCCACTGCAGTACTGGGCCACCAGCTTCTCCCACCTGCATGACTGTCCACTTCCATTCATTTTTTAAAGTTTTTATTTATGTATGTGTCTGTTTTTGGTTGCGCTGGATCTCCGTTGCTGCAAGCGGGCTTTAGTTGCAGTCAGCAGAGTTGCAGTGCACGGCCTTCTCTTGTTGTGGAGTGTGGGCTCACGGCGCTCAGGCTTGGTACTTGTGGCTCCTGGGCTCCAGAGCACAGGCTTGATAGTTGTGATGCATGGGTTTTAGTTGTCTCGTGGCGTAGGGAATCTTCCCAGACCAGGGGCTGAACCCATGTCCCATTGACGGTGGATTCTTAACCACTGAACCACTGGCAAAGCCCTCCACTTCCAGTCTTGACCTTGCATTCAGTCTATCCTTTGCACAGTGGATAGAGAGATCCTTAAACTCGATACTTTCCTTTTGGACTCAAGACCCCCCACTGGTTTCTCCCTGGCCCCTCCACCCAGACCTGCCTCCCCCGTGTTACCATCCAGCTCCGTCTGCACCAGGCAGATGCACCGGGGCCCTGTCGTCCCTTGCACAGGACCTTTGCACGTGCTGGTCCCCCTCCAGCTCCTGCCACTCTCTCAAGCCTGGCTCAGGTGCCAGGTCTCAGAGCAGCCCCTCTCACACTGTCCAGCACGGCCTCTCGCTCTCCTGCAGAGCTCAGCACAGCGGCAGTTGGGCTTGAGTGTGCCTGTTTTCTGTTTAACGTCCAGTTCCTCCATCAGACTCTGGGCCACAGGAGCATAGAGGCTGTGCTCAGAGCTGTATTTCCAGCACTTGGCCTCTGCCCCGCACAGCACTGTTCAGTGAGTGAACGAAAGGATGTTCTGGCATCACCAGCAGTGCTGAGTCAGGGTCTGCGCGCTGGGGCTTGTAGTTTGTTGTGGGCTACGTTTGGATTAGACTTGTCCCTGGGCTCCTCCACTAACAAATCTAATTAGCTGTGGGGTCCCAGTTGGTATGGTGGCCATTGTCTGTCGTAATGTGTGTTGTAGAATTGTGGCTGCTGACTGTTGTGAAGAAACCTAAGAGGTCAATTTCATCAGATGCAGGAGCTGATTAAGCAGTGTCTTCCAGAACCCACTGCAAACCAGTGTCTGACACCCCATCTGCCCGTGTAAGAGCCCTTGATGAGTGCTCCTGTGTGCCTGAAGCCAGGGCAGGCTTAACCATGCTGTTCCCAGCTCTCCACCTCTTCAGAGGGACCCTGTCTTCCTCCTTCACATCTGCCTTCTGCTTCAACCTTTAACACACAATAAGTATCTTTTGAATGTTGGATTTGAATTTGAAGCATCATTTTTAAATAATATCATTTAGAAAGATAAAGTGTCCTTAAAATTTTTTGAATTCCGTATCTTTAAGGAGCTCTGGGGCATCCCCGGTGGCTCAGGGGTAAAGAACTCACCTGCGGTGCAGGAGCCACAGGAGACTCAGGTTGAATCCCTGGGTTGGAAAGACTCCCTGGAGGAGAGCTTGGCAACCCACTCCAGTATTCTTACCTGGAAAATCCCATGAACAGAGGAGCCTCGTGGGCTATAGTCCATGGGGTCGCAAAGAGTTGGACATGACTGAAGCAACTTAGCACACTCTCAAGGAACTTTGTTAAATTGAAAATATAAGCAAATACATAATAAGTAGTAATCACAAATAATGTATACTGGTTAAGATTGGTTTGAACATGCTTGATCAAGAATTTGTGCTAATCAAACTGGATATTTGGGAGGCAGTTTATCTTTGTTTCGTCAATGAACTATTTGCTGTTTAATTAAAGAGTTTAAGGGAGTCTGGGTGAAAAAGACATTCAGTTCAGTTGTTCAGTCATGTCTAACTCTTTGCAACCCCATGGACTGCAGCCAGACCTCCCTGTCCATCACCAACTCCAGANTTTGTTTCGTCAATGAACTATTTGCTGTTTAATTAAAGAGTTTAAGGGAGTCTGGGTGAAAAAGACATTCAGTTCAGTTGTTCAGTCATGTCTAACTCTTTGCAACCCCATGGACTGCAGCCAGACCTCCCTGTCCATCACCAACTCCAGAGCTTCCTCAAACTCATGTCCATTGAGTTGGTGATGCCATCCAACCATCTCATCCTCTGTCATCCCCTTCGCCTCCCACCTTCAATCTTTCCCAGTAACAGGGTCTTTTCAAATGAGTCAGTTCTTCACATCAGGTGGCCAAAGTGTTGGAGTTTCAGCTTCGGCATCAGTCCTTCCAGTGAATATTCAGAACTGATTTCCTTTAGAATGGACTGGTTGGATCTGCCTGTAGTCCAAGGGACTCTCAAGAGTCTTCTTCAACACCACAGTTCAAAAGCATCAATTCTGTGCTCAGGTTTCTTTATAGTCCAACTTTCACACCCATGTGTGACTATTGGAAAAACCACAGTTTTGACTAGACAGACCTTTGTTGGCAAAGTAATGTCTCTGCTTTTTAATATGTTGTCTAGGTTGGTCATAGATTTTCTTCCAAGGAGCAAGCATCTCTCAATTTCATGGCTGCAGTCACCATCTGCAGTGATTTAGGAGCTCCAAAAAATATAGTTTGTCTGTTTCCACTGTTTCCCCGTCTATTTGCCATGAAGTGATGGGACCAGATGCCATGATCTTGGTTTTCTGAATGTTGAGTTTTAAGTCAACTTTTTCATCCTCTTCTTTCACTTTCATCAAGAGGCTCTTTAGTGTAGGGAATATGCTATGCATAGGCCTGTACTGTAATTAATAGGGCTTCTGTGAAGAATAAGATCTACTTTCTCATAGCCTCCAGGCAAAGGGCTGGGAGCAATAAAAAGTACATCGTAGAAAAACATCTTGAAAACAAGATGTTGAATTATTGATGTGACTGATGGAAAACCCATCAGTGACTCTTCTCCTGAACAGACCCTTGAGGGAGTTGCTGAGAAAGGTTGTCACTAGCTGAGGGGCTAAACAGACTCATGAAAGGCTGAAGGTTTGATATTGAGGACGGTGCATTGTATATCTTTATCCCCGATCTGAGATTTTAAAAAACAGATATCTCTAGAGCACCTACAAGGAAGTAGGTGTTAGCAATAAAAAGCATGCAAGTATTAGGATCTGGGCTTTTGCCTGCGAGTGGCATCAGCCCCCTGATCCCCACCTTATTTCCGAGTCTTATTTTTCCTTATTCTTCTGCAGTACCGCTCCCTGAGGTTGGTTCATTGTGGGGCTGGTCCCAACACTTTAGTTCTTCACTTTCTGTCATAGGGTAGTGTCATCTGCATATCTGAGGTTATTGATATTTCTCCTGGAAATCTTTATTCCAGCTTGTGCTTCATCCAATCCAGCATTTCTCAAGATGTACTCTGCATGTAAGTTAAATAAGCAGGGTGACAATACACAGCCTTGACGTACTCCTTTTCCTATTTGGAACCAATCTGTTGTTCCATGTCCAGTTCTAACTTGTTTCTTGACCTGCATACAGATTTCTCAGGAGGCAGGTCAGGTGGTCTGGTGTTCCCAAAAGATATTAGGTCCTCAATTTGTCATGAAACATTCCTGGGAGTTCTGTTTATCTCTAGAGGGTTTTATTTCTGTGACACTGGAGGTGACAGCGTGAGTCTTCGGAAGTGTCTTCTAACTCAGATGCTTTCTGAGCCCAAATGGTGAATTTCAGTGCGTTTCAGCCTCTGCTGGAAGCAGCTCCCTGAGCCAATGATGGAAACTGGTTGTTGCAGATATTTAACATGAAACCACTACAGATCGTGTTTCCCTCGAGAGCGGACCCTGAAAGCCCCCTCATCGACTTGGACCTTCACCTGCCCTTGCTGTGCTTCAGACCTGAGAAGGTGCTACAGGTATGCGTCCCTCCACACCTGTGAGCACCTCATGCTAACTGACTTAACGGGACATCAAAGAGAGGTTCTTCCTTTTTTGCTTAAAACCAACCTTCGCCACAGAGCACACTGTTGGGGTCAGGGTGGTCTGGGTTCTGGCAAACGGATCAAGGGAGCCGGGAGGGAGCTGCCCCGCGTCCGACTTCCCGGGCGGCACCCTGACGATGCTTCAGGCCTGTGCTGTCCCCCGCCTGCCCCCCAGATCCTCACCTGCCTCCTGACGGAGCAGCGCATCGTCTTCTTCTCGTCCAGCTGGGCTCTGCTGACGCTGGTGGCCGAGTGCTTCATGGCTTACCTGCACCCCCTGCAGTGGCAGCACACCTTCGTGCCCATCCTGTCCGGGCAGATGCTGGACTTCCTCATGGCGCCGACCTCCTTCCTCATGGGCTGCCACCTCGACCACTTTGAGGAGGTCAGCAAGGTGAGCACCCACTGCTGGATTCGGGGCACTGAGTCGCGCGACTTTGGGAGGATGCATGGGGAGCTGCTGGGCAGCGAGGTGGGGTGCAGAGGACTGGGGCGGCTCCAACACAGGGCACCAGCGTGCCCTCCTTGCCCTCGGGTGTGCTCAGGGCCTGTGCTCCGAGCATCACACCACTTCTCAGGTTTTCAGGGAGGCGAGGGCAGGCGTTGGAGTCGAGGGAACTGATTTCGAGTGTCGCCTCTGCTGTGTACTAGTTTTGTGACCCTGACTGGCTTATTGGCCCTTGCTAAGCCTCAGTCTCCTCATCTGTGAAGTGGGCATGGCCGCGGCCTCCTGGCAGGGTTCTGGCTCAGGAATGTCCCCCCTCCATCCTGGCCAGGGTTCTGGCTCAAGAATGTCCCCCATTCCTCCTGGCAGGGTTCTGGCTCAGGAATGTCCCCTGTCCCTCCTGGCAGGGTATTGGGCTTCGTGGATGGGAGCCACCATGATACTGTTCCATATTTTCCATTTTCACTTTTATTGATTAAGCCCCTGCTGTTCATTAGTACTGTGAACCTACTTCCTAGATGAATGCAGGTGCATGTTTGGTGTCCGAGGGGTCTGTGGGCCTTGCTAAATCCAGTGGCCATTTACTCGCTTGGGGGCAGATCTGGGTCCTGATGGGATGCTGCTGGCTGCAGCGTCAGGCAGTGTCAGGGCACACAGTGGGTGCTTCATAAGAGCAGCTGTTTTTGCTGCTGTGCTGACGGGGTGCTTTTCAAAGGGGAGCTCAGGCCGTAGACATCGCCAGCAGTAAGAGCAGATTGAGTTTTCTTAAAACGGCTTTTTTTCCAGATACTATTTACATACCACAGAGTTTCCTGGACTAAAATGTACAACTCAATGGCTTTTAGTAACTTGGTGGAGCTGTGGTGACTAATTTTAGACTTTTTGGGCAGCCTACAGAGAAACCCTGCCTGTGTTAGCAGTCACCCCACCACCACTACGCCCCCCCAGACCCTGGCCACCGCTGCCTGCTCTGTGGATCTGCCTGTTCCGTATATGTGAATTTTACATAGATGGAATCGTTCAGTGCGTGGTCTTTTATAACTGGCTTCTTTCACTTAGTGGTGTGTTTTTGAGGTTCATCCATGTAGCAGCACTTTATTTTTATTGCCCAGCAGAGTTGCCCTGAATGAAGAGACCACAGTTGTTTATCCATTCATGAGTTGAGGACATTTGCGGTTGTTTCTATGTTTTGACTGTTGTGAACAGTGTGGCTGTGAACACTCACGTACAGGTCTTTGTGTGGACATGCGTTCATTTATTTACCTCGGTACACACCTGGGGGAGAAATTGCCAGGCCCAGTGGTAGTACCGTTTAACCATTGGAGAGATGTCCAGGCTGTGGCCCTCTGCAGCTACCCGGCTCACCATCCCTCCAGCACGGGGAGGGCTCCGGCTTCCTGCCTCCCTCCAGCGCGTGTCACCGGTTTTTCTGCTTTCAGCCTCTTGCTGGCCGGTTTGGATGACTGGCATCGTGGAGGTCTTTTTCTGGTGCTTATTGGTAGTTGGTCCAGGATGGGTTCTCATGTAACTTTTTCATTTTAATTTAAATTAACATGTAGTTGATTTACAGTGTTGTGTTTGCTATTTCAAAAATGTCTCCGTGTGCGCAGAACCCGAGAGGAGTGGGTTGCCGCGTGGCCCGCTCTGTCCTCGGAGGTCGTCCGGGTTTTTCCTGGCATTTGCAGCACAGCGCGGCTGAGCCTGGCACCCCTCCTGGGGGCGGAGCCGGCATGTCTGTGTTCTTGGCAGACTCGGTGACTCACCCACTGGGGACAAACACGCTTTGGAAAAGGCCATTCAGACCTCCTGGAAAGAACGGAAAAACGTCACTCTTGGAAATGAGGCAAAAATAGGCATGCTCTGGAGTTAAAACTGGGTTTGTTTTTTGAGTCGTCAGGGGAAAAAGGGCCTTCGTTTGGTCCTGTCAGGAGGCACAGGCACTTGACTCCGCTCCGCAGAGGAAGTCCGTGAAGGAAGTCCTCCTGGTGGCTACCTGCTCCGGGAGGCGTCAGGGCAAGGCAGCAGGTCTTGACTGAACGCGTTTGGGGTTTGGATGTTTCCTTGATGGTGCTGGGCATGTGGCCGGGGTCCTTGTAAAAGCTGGGCATTCGTGCGCTGAGGATGCCTGTCCCCTCCAGTGTAGTTCTCTGCCCTGGGGCACGTGTTTGTGCATACTGCATGTGAGTATGCATACTCCATACTCCAGTGCGGAACACGCACTGAGAGGCCGGCCCGGCAGGAAAGCCAGGGAGAGTTTGGTGTCATGTTCCCGGGACAGTTGAAGTGCAGAGCTTAGGGGTGTGACTCAGTATTTGTGTGTTCAGCCACAGATAAGACTTCACAAGTGAGCCACACACACGCCTCAAGAATGCTTGAGTGTGTGGGCTCCCTGAGCCCAGGGCCCACCTGTGCTCTGGCCCTTGGGGGTGGGGAGCTAGGCATGCAGCCCAGCAGGCACCCTGAGTGTTGAATGTCGGGGCGCTCTGGCTGGAGCTCTGGAATGCCCTCTCCAGGCTCCCTGAAGTGGTCCACGGAGTGTTTCTACCAGGGCAGGGGGAGGCCTGACCTCCTGTGTTGGAATCTTGACTCAAGGCATGTTTAATCACCTTAGCTTATTAACCTGACTGATGGTATGCATTGCATTTTGGAGCAGACGACATAAGGCTTTGTGTGCATATTAACTATATAATGAATTAATTAATGATGACTTGATCTTAGTGAATGCAAAGTGTAGCTTTGTGTTTTCAAAGATGTATACAAATTCAGATTCTTACTTTGATCTTTACGAACTTATTTTATAGGAAGCCGATGGTTTAATTCTGATAAACATCGACAATGGGAACATCACCTACTCTAATGATGAGGAGGTTGATGTTCCCGACATCCCTCTCCTGGCCGCACAGACGTTTATTCAGAGGTAAGGGGAGAGATCATGTGTGTTTGGGAAAGTCTTGCTCAGGTTTGTACTTGCCACATCTGAGTATCTTTTCCAATCTTATATTAACAGATGGTTTGTGTATTTAATGGGGCTTCCCTGGTGTCTCAGATAGTAAAGAATCTGCCTGCAAAAAAAAAAAAAACAGAAAGAATGTGCCTGCAATGCTGGTTCCATCTCTGGGTCAGAAAGATCCCCTGGAGAAGGGAATGACTTCTTACTCCAGTATTCTTGCCTGGAGAATTCCATGGACAGAGGAACCTGGCAGGCCTACAGTCCAAGGCATTGCAAAAAGCCAGACACGACTGAGCAACTAACAATTTTTTAAAAAAATTTATTTAATAGTTTAGAAATTATTTGTGAATGCTTAAATATAAAAGTTGGTTGTCTTTATTCTGATCCTGTCTAAATACTAAGTGGCCCCTGAACCAGAGGAGTCACACCCCCGGGACACCTCGCATACCCCTTCTGGACTCATTATCTCTGAAGTCCTTTCTCCTTCATTCATTCCTTCATCCATGCACCCACCAGATATGTGTCCAATGCAGCGGGCAGAGTATTGTATAATGAGCAAGCCGATGTGACCCCCGCCTCGTGGCACTGTCAGCTGGGGGACCCTGACGGCCGTGACCCCTGCCCTTCCCTGGGCGGGCAGCTGGCTTCCCCTTTTGCCCCCACCCTCCCCCCGCACAGAGCCCCCTCTCAGTGCTGTTACTTTTCCATAACTGTGTCGGGCCATCTCTATGACTAGCCTTCACTGGCCGAACTCAGGCCTGACACGCTTTTCCCAAAGGGGGCAGGTGATAACTGGTGAGGCTCCGCAGGTCCCACGGCTTCTGTCATGGTGGGAGAGGCGCGGCAGTGAGGGGTCGCCCCACGAGTGTCTTCGGGGGCGAGTGAGGGGAGGTGTGGTCACTACTTATGCCAGGATGAAGGTGGATCCAGGGCGGGCGGGGACGGAGCTGGGCCCCCTCAGGGGGTCCTGCAGAGGGACGTTCCCCTCTTTGGAACCTAATAAGGTGGCAGTGGGAGAGATCCTGCTTTTAGTATTCCAGCCCTAGTGTGGACCACAGGCAGGCCAGGTGTGGAGCTCGTGGGCGGACTCTTGCAGGGCGAGGGGCGGGGGTGAGCTAGCAGCTGCTACTGGCCGTCTCCCATCTGTGCTCACTGTCCCCCTTTATCTCGTCTGCTGTTAGGAGGGCAGACACAGGCTGAGCCGAGGCCTGAGCGCAGGGGAGGGAGCGGGTGGTCCTCCCCTGGCTCCATAACTTGGCTTTTCTCATCTGTGCCTCTTACTGTGTATCAGTCAGCGGGGGCTGCTGTAACAAACACCTCCTAAGCAACAGACATCTACTGCCTCCCAGTCCTGGAGGCTGGAAGTTCAAGGTCAAGGTGCCAGTAGGGCTGGTTCCTCCCTATGTTCTCATGAGGTCATACCCCCGGGGGTGTCGTGTTTTAATCTCCTCTTATAAGGACACCCATCATATTGGAGAAGGTCTAGCCTCATGACCTCATTTTAACTTAATTGCCTCTTTGAAGGCCCCAACTCCAAACATAGACACTGTGAGGTACTGGGGGTCAGGGCTCCGACGTGGGAATTTGGGGAACAAACAGTTCAGCCTGTCACATCTTGGCACTGATTATTCCCTCTCCCTGGATGGTTTCTGCAGAGTTGATGGGAGCGCCACTGTTATCAGTGGTCCTCCCATCGTAAACAATCTTACAGCACCCAGAGCCTGGGCTGCGGGTGTGTAGGCCTGCGTGGCTGGTGGGTTGTGCTCATGGGGCCCGGCCAGGTGGCCTGGTGGAGTGTCTCCCTGTGTGAACTCAGAAGGCGAAACCCACATTCCTCACCGTCTGGGTTTCTGATAAGCAAAGTCCGCATTCCCCGATTTTTGAGGACTGATCTTGGCCAGCGTCTGACGAACCTTCTCAAGTGTTTGCTTGGGTGGAGCATATCCAATAAGATGAGATCTCACCTCTGCCCACGTGTTACTGTGAGAATTCTAGACCATTCCCAGGGTTCTCGCTTGGTCAGACCCCCCAGAGGTGGGATGTGGCATCTCAGGCTCACCACGAGGGGCTGTTTATAAACGTGAAGTAACCCACCCACCCAGCATCTTTGGTGGGAAGATACCCCTGCGCCTGGATGCCCTGTGCCATACTGTCTTCCTCGCCTTGAGCAGAGCGTGTGTTTGCCGTGTCCCTCTGCCCCGTCGGATCTCTAGACATGTGTCATGTGGGTTTATATGCATATTTAAAGCCTCCGACTCTCTCCTTGGTGTCCAAAGTCGCATCTAAAAGTGCAGCCATGGCTGGTGCTGGGGAGGCGGGGGTCCTGTGTGATGAAGACCTCTGGGAGCCCCGGTCCCCGAGAACCGCTCCCGAACGGGTGGCCACGCCTTGAGCACCCGCATCTGTGGGGCAGGGCCTTCCTGCCCAGGCCCGCTGGGAACCCTTTGGCCGTTGTGGAAGAGGGAGTGTTGAAAAGAGGGACGGGGAGACTCAGCTTGGACAAAAACACCTGTGGCCCAAAGACAAGGCCTTTGTGGGTTCCGCACTAGTGAGCTGCTTGTGTTGGGACGTACATCGACTCCCAGCCGGAATGTGTTTTTAACGACATCCCCTCTCCACCCCCCACCCTGGTATTGATAGGTGTTCTGAGCATCCTAAGGTCAGTTTAGCTCTTCCTGGAGGATTCTCTCCTGCCCGTGAGCGGTGGTCACGTGCTGTGGGCTGAACTGTAGTCATTATCCCTCTGTTCCTTTCTAGGATCCAGAACCTTCAGCTGCACCATGAGCTGGAGCTGGCTCACCTCTGTACCAGCACAGACGTGAATGAGGGCCGGGCCTCCAGGCGGGCCTGGCAGCAGCGGCTCAACTGCCAGATCCAGCAGATGACCCTGCAGCTGCTCGTCAGCATCTTCAGGTATTTAAAGCCCCTCCAGGGTTGTCAACTGGTCCCCAGCCTGCTCCCAGTTCCACGCTGGCTGAGGCCCCAGAGCTCAGGGACTGAAATCCAGGACTGATGTGGGAGAGGCCCCTGCACCCAGGAGGATCCCTGGGAGTGTGTCAGCCCTGCCCGGGGCCTTCCCACCCCCTCCTCTCTCCTGCAAAGGACCACTTTGGGCGGTCAGCCCCGGGTCGAGGGTCAAATGGATTGTTTTGGGCTTGCAGCCCACCCGAAGGAGAGCTCAGGCGGGTTAGCACCCAGGACTGGCCCCCGTTAGAAGCTTTTCTTCTTTCTCCCCTTCGCTGTCACCGTCAGCATCGGAGTCTGTCGTGGGTTGTTGGGAGCCAGCTCTTGAGCCCAGTCGGTCGAGTGGACAGCGCAGTGTGTTCGCTGAACAGGGATGCAGTGCAGGGTCCACTGGCTGTTCTGGCCTAAATGTGCAGTCCTTTAAGGGATGTCCAATAGATCCATGCTGACATTCCTGTTAACTTTGTGGCGAAGTTACTGGTAGGAAAGCCTTCAAGCCTTTTTTCCCTTCCAGCTCTCTTTTCTCCGCTTTGTCTTGCAGCTTCTCTCTCCCCTGCCTCACCCTCTGCTCCTCCTCCCACCCACGGGTCATGTGTAGCAGGGAAGGTGGCAACTCCAGGTCCTCTTCTGATCTGGATGGACCCAGCCTGAGAACGGTTTAGACCAGAGCTGGCCCACTTGACAACACTGTGTGATTCAACATTTTAATGGTTGTATTTTTAAGCTGTCTTTCCTTACATAAAGCAAATAATCTATTAGAAGAAAAATGGGATGTTACATTATAGATGGGTCGCATTAGCTCTCTGCTTAAGGCACTATAATTTGTGTGGTCGTAGAAATGTTGCTTTCCTTTTGTTCTTTTCATATGGAATCTTTTATGAATGATTTCCCAGGTAGCGCTAGTGGTAAAGAACCTGCTTGTCAATGCAGGAGACATAAGAGACGCATAAGGGCTCGATCCCTGGGTCGGGAAGATCCCCTGGAGTAGGAAACGGCAACCCACTCCAGTGTTCTTGCCTGGAGAATCCCCATGGACAGAGGAGCCTGGTGGGCTACAGTTCATGGGGTCGCAAAGAGTTGGACACAATTGAGCATGAACATGCGAGCTTGATGATTTTAGGTCATCAAAAAGCAGACAGTATGATTCTAAAAGTTGACTTCCCCTAGATGAAGTCGTGTCTCTCCTCACAGGAGAAGGAAAACATTGAAAATGCTGCTGCTGCTAAGTCTCTTCAGTCGTGTCCGACTCTGTGCGACCCCATAGACGGTCGCCCACCAGGCTCCCCTGTCCCTGGGATTCTCCAGGCAAGAGTACTGGAGTGGGTTGCCATTTCCTTCTCCAATGCATGAAAGTGAAAAGTGAAAGTGAAGTCGCTCAGTCGTGTCCAACTCTTCGCAACCCCATGGACTGCAGCTTACTAGGCTTCTCTGTCCATGGGATTTTCCAGGCAAGAGTACTGGAGTGGGGTGCCATTGCCTTCTCCGATTGAACATGCTATGTCCTGAATATGTTCTGTACGGTTATTGATTCTGTTGGTAGCTATCTCATGAGATCTGGGGTGTCGTGTGGCCAACTCCCCATGGAATGCAGATTTGGAGGTGGCCAACAGGGTCCAGCTGGCAGCCAAGCGGGGCTAATGCCCAGGGTCTGTCTGCCCTTCCTGTGTCACCACCCTGAACTCAGTCTTATTAGTGTGAACAATTATGCACGATCACATCTTCTTCATTTGAATAAGGAGCTAAGGGGTTCAAGACAGACCCACTTCCCCCTGCCCGCCCCCCAGAGCTTCATTCCAGTTGCAGGAAAGCTATATTGAAGTGACAGAACAGCCTGACCACAGGTTACACTCAAACCCTCGGGGCTTAATAATCCTTGTGCAGACAGGGCTTTTCAAACTGTGTGTTTCTTGCCATCATTTTTCTGCTAACACAATATGCTTTTCATGCGTTTAAAAACATTTCAACACTTAGACTGTCTTTCTTCATCAGGGAAGTGAAGAATCACTTGAATTATGAACACAGAGTGTTCAATAGTGAAGAGTTTCTCAAAACAAGAGCTCTAGGGGACCAGCAGTTTTATAAACAGGTGAGAGGTGTATGGGGTTTGTGTGCGCGTGTATATTCATTCCATCCTTTGCACTTTTCTGTGCTTAAAATACTTTTCACATCCAGGGTTTCCAGCATCTGTTAATACTTTATTCTGTGTTTTAGCTTTTCTAGAAGTTTGTTTTAGCGTGGGTCCTGCTGATCCTTTGCCCAGCTCTTATTTTCTTAATTGGCTTTTTAGAGTGATATACATGTAACTCAGTGTACCCATTTTAAGTGTAGAGTGCTGAGTTGTGACCAAGGCCTGTGCCTGGTAGCCCCTTCCTCAGCCTGGATCTGGAGGCATTCTATCAGCCCACATAATTCCATGCCCTTCCCATCACCGCCTCCTTGCCTGGGCTGAGCCATGTCCGCTCTCCCTGGGAGCTGACTGGGAGGTTGTTCTGCGTGAGTCTGTGGATGGGTGGGCTGGCCGTGAGGTGGGCATGTGGGGGAGGCCACCATCCCTAGGAGATCCCAGAATTGATGACTCAGCTGCTATTGTCCTGGAGAGCAGAGTAGTTTGGGCTTTTGAATTTTTTGTGATTTTTTCAAATGTAAAGAGTGTCTGATTCTTTGAGGTTGGCTGGTGAGGGATTGAGGAGGATCTTATTTTAGATTCTGATGAACTAAGAAAGCTGCCTGTGTTGGGAACTTGGGTCTAGACGTGCTGGCCAGAGGCCTCGGTGGGTCGGGGAAGGGCCACTCGTGCAGCAGCTGCACGGGCCCTGGCGGCTCAGGACAGTGGAGCAGGTGCAGTGACCGCCCCTCGGCATCTCTTCCAGGTCCTGGATACGTACATGTTTCACGCCTTCCTCAAGGCCCGGCTCAGCAGAAGGATGGACGCCTTTGCCCAGATGGACCTCCACACGCAGTCCGAGGAGGACAGGTGCGCATGTTAGGTTCTGAAGGATGCGCCGCTCTCTGGGGGTCGGGACGCTCAAGCAGCAGCTGTCTCTGGACGAATGAATGATAAATTGGAGGAGTCTGACATTTCGACGTGTGGGAGCTGGCGGGTGGGCCTGGCTCCTCCTGGCGGCTCTGTCTGCTGTTGGGGGGACACTGACGTGCCCCCAGTCCAGCTCCTACTCTGCGTTTGGGCCACTCTCTCCCTGTCTTCCTTCTCACGCTCTCCCTACATCTTCCCCGTTTCCTGCCTCCTCTGTGTTGCTTTTCCTGAACTCCACAAACATGCATCACTGTCAGCAATGCCCTCGTTTATCCTGTGTGTGAGACCTCTCCTGGGGGGCGTGGCCTGCACGCAGCCTTCACTACACGTGGGAGAGCCAGGCAAGCTCCCGCCATTTCTCCCTCGGCACGGGCATACTGGACACTGGTCACCGCACTTGGAAAATGCCCAGTTGAGCCCGTTCTTTGATCATTATTGTACATGTAAGATGTTGGGATTTTCCACCCAGGATAAACGGGATGCTCCTGAGTCCGAGGAGACCCACGATCGAGAAGATGGCCAGCCGGAAGTCCTCGGCCCCACACGCGGCCCACCGGCGCATGGTGGTCAGCATGCCCAACCTGCAGGACATCGCGGTGCCGGAGCTGCCGCCCCGGAACTCGTCGCTTCGGAAGATACAGACCACGGAGTGTGGGAGCAGCAGCGCAGGTGGGCCAGCCACGCCCCTTCGGTGACCTTTCTCAGTCACGTGATCCTAACCCTGCCAGTTGCTGAAAGAAGTCAGAGCTCATTCCAGGAGAAGGGAATGGGCTTTTTTTTTTTCCGGGGTGGGGGTGGAGAGGGTTCTAGCAGTTTGATTATTTGAAATATTTTTAGAATATTTATTTTGCAAACTATGTTCATTATAGAAAAT
This sequence comes from Neotragus pygmaeus, assembly GCA_006410875.1. Classification (NCBI taxonomy): domain Eukaryota; kingdom Metazoa; phylum Chordata; class Mammalia; order Artiodactyla; family Bovidae; genus Neotragus; species Neotragus pygmaeus. The sequence goes on along the minus strand of SJYV01016392.1, from coordinate 5,194 downwards.
GATTTCTTGTCTGTATTTTCCATCACCTGGTTCCCAGCTGCTGAAGACCATAGCTATTCATGATTTTCATGTCTGTCGTACATGTGTGGGTATATGCGTGTATACACATATTTACCTAGGAGACACATGTTTACGTGTATCGCTGTCTAATGAGGTGCAGCGACTGTTAAGCCTCCAGTGATTGCCGGGCCCTTCCTTGGTGTTGGGGTACACAGGAAGCCAGTATCCCACTCCCGTGGATGGGGAGGAAGGCAGATGATAGAAATGGGTAACACTGGTGGGAGGTTAGTTGAGGTCTTCAGTGTCGTGACACGGTCAGGGTGGTGACAGGCAGGTCTGTGCTGTGGGGGTGGGGAGCTGCGCTGTGGTCTCAGGAGGTGGGCACCAGGGGAGGGGTGCGCCGTGGGAGGCAGCGGCTGCATCTCCACCCGCATGCAGAGTGTCTGCTTAGGGTCCCCTTGCTAGTGAGCTTCTGTAAAACCCATTTGGACCTGTGTGAGCCCATGTGTCCTTCCCACGTGAGCCGCAGCAAAGCCACCTGTGGGTGCTTGGGGCTTCTCCTTGCAGCCCCAGAGAGGGGTCTCCATCTATCCTCAGTGGACGGAGAAGCGGTGGGGAGACGGTGCTGTGGGTGGAGGCACCAGGTACCAGCCTGTGTCTCCTGTGCATTGGCCCGAGAACCAGAGGCTGAGGGAGGAGCACGTCCTTGCTGCCGGGAGGGGCTGTGTGTGCAAATGAGCAACCTTCTGGAGGTCCCTGGTGGGTCTGAGTCCCCTGCGCAGCTGCCTACCGGCTGTGTGACCCTGGGCAGGTGGCTCTGCCTCTCTGGGTCTGCATGTGACCCTGGGCAGGTCGCTCTGCCTCTCTGGGCCTGCACACCCTCTCTTGTAGAGCATTGTGGGGCTCTGTGCTCTGCACTGGGGCCACTCGCTGTAGGAAGATGTTCCACGCCCTCTGCCCCTCCCCCAGGCTCCTCCGCTATCCTCCAGGCTTTGTTACTGAGACCCCACCTCCTTGGGGTGAGCTGCTTCCTGCGGCCTGGCCTCATCCACTGGCTCTGCCAGGGAGCCATGGGGGTGAGGTTGTGGAAGGCACTGGTGTGACACACAGCTGGTTAGGTGTGACATGCAGCAGCTGTGTGCTGGGGACCAGTGGAAACCTCGGCCCCCACACCTGTGAGATGAGTGTGGCAACAGTACCCGTGCACAGAGCTGATGCTAAGGTAAAAAAAATGGCTGTTTAACAGGGCTTGCTTGCTTGGCAGGTACCTCTCAGCCTAGGTTATTAGCTTAATCCTCCAGTAAAGACAGCATCACGTGTTTCAATTTAGCCATCAGCAGTTTTAACAAATAAAATAATGCCATACTCTCAGGGTGCCACAGGAGGCTGCTGGGGGCCCCCTTCAGTGTGGGGTTCGTGGAACTTCCTGGAAGATGTACCTGGTTCCTGCTCCATGGTGTACCCAGGGCCCAGAAACAGCAGAGTGCTGGGGTGGGAATGCATGTCTTCCTCTAAGGTCTGCGCTTACCGCTCACTTCCCCTTCACTCCCAGTTCTGGACGTGCCCCTCAAGTCGACGCACACCTTCAAGATCCCGGAAATCCACTTCCCGCTGGTGGCCCAGTGCGTGCAGGCGTTCTACACGGACTGCGTGGCCCAGCTGAGCAAGGCCATGGGCTCACTGGCCCCCGAGAACTCGGTGCTGCTGGCCAGGTACTTCTACCTGCGGGGGCTGGTGCAGCTGATGCAGGGCCAGCTGCTGGGCGCTCTGCTGGACTTCCAGAGCCTGTACAAGACCGACGTGTGCATTTTCCCTGCCGACCTCGTCCAGAAGACCGTAGAGTCCCTGTCGGCACCCGAGCGCACGCAGGCCGAGCGAACGCCCGAGCTGCGCCGGCTCATCAGCGAGGTCATGGACAGGCCCGCGGACGCCCCCAAGGCCGACGACCGCGTCAAGAACTTTGAGCTGCCCAAGAAGCACATGCAGCTGGACGATTTTGTGAAGAGAGTGCAGGAGTCGGGCATCGTGAAGGACACCAGCGTCATACACCGGCTGTTCGAGGCGCTGACTGTAGGTAGGAGGACGCCTGCAGCCGGGGGGCGCCCTGGACGGCAGGTTGGCCCAGCCAGGGAGAGCCTCGTGTGTGTGTGTGTGTGTGTGTGGGTCCCTCAGTTGTGGAGCTCACCAGGCTCCTCTGTCTGTGGGATTCTCCAAGTCAGAATGCTGCAGGGGGTTGCCATGGCCTCCTCCAGGGGATCTTCCCGACCCAGGGATCAAAGCTGGGTCTCCTACACTATAGGTGGATTCTTTACTGTCTGAGCCACTTTTGCCTTCCAGAAAGCCTTATGGGTGGGGGCTTTACCTGTTGACGGACCCAGCAGCTGGCCGAGAGAGGCGGAGGGTCTGGGGAAGCTTGCTGATATTGGTCCTGGGGGACCTGCTCATGGTGTGATGATCCCTGCCTCTGACATGGGGACCCATAGTTGTCACTGTGCTGGGAGGCTAGAGCATGACCGGAGGAGGGGCCTGACCTTGGAGGAGTCGGCCTCATGAACGCGGGGAACCTCACCCTGGGCGTGAAGTGAAGCAGGCCTGCTGGGGGACAATCCCTGTGCAGGGTGTGAGGGGCCCGCTAAGGATGGAGGGCAGATGGATCCACGACGTGGAATGGAGCCACAGGAGCCAGACACGGGGAAGCGTCAGGATTAAGACGAGCCACTTTTCGCAGCAGCTGAGTGGGAGCTGGGGGTGGTCCCAGCTCCGTGTTACAGATAGGGAAGCACATTCACTCCGTGTCTTGCCTATGATCACACTGCTGAGCAGCAGTGAAGCTGGATTTTGGACTTGGGTCTTTCTCCAGCTCTAGAGCCCCTGAATATTGGACATTTGGGAAGGTTACTGAGTCAATTAAGATCATCATGTTTACAGATAATGATGTATTTGTTCACGTAACCAGAGTATGGAGATAAAGATCAAGCCTTCAGGCCAGGCTTGATCCAGCACTGAGGGAGTGTCCGAGGATCTCTTAGTGCTAGCTACACCCTCGGACTGGCCCCAGGATGGCTGCCCACCAGTTCCTCTATCCTTGTCCCAGGGTCCCCAGCTGGCGCCCTGGGAGGCACTGAGACTGCCTGCCTAGGTAGGGGCTAGAGAGGACAGACGGACTCAGCCCAGACCAAGTGCCCGCCTGCGGAAACTGGGTGAGGAGGGGACTCTTTCCTACGTGCTTCCCGTCCAGGTAGACTTAGGTGCTGGCGCCACCTGCTGCCTCCTGTGGGTAATGCGCAGCGTCCAGGTGTCCGTGGCTTTAAGAACCTGTTTTTATCTTTATAAAACTAAGGACACCAGAAACAGATTGACCCAGAAACATTCAGAGATTTCTACAACTGCTGGAAGGAGGCAGAAGCAGAGGCTCAGGAGGTCAGCCTGCCTTTGTCGGTGATGGAGCAGCTGGACAAAAACGAGTGTGTGTACAAGCTGTCGCGCTCTGTCAAGACGAATCGCGGGGTGGGCAAGATCGCCATGACCCAGAAGCGCCTGTTCCTCCTCACAGACGGTCGGCCGGGCTACGTGGAGATCTCCACGTTCAGGAACATAGAGGTGAGGCCAGGCCTGGGGCCGCCAGCCGTGGGCCCGCCCCTGCACGCAGCTGCTGTTCACCCCAGGCCCCCGCCCAGGCCGTCATTTCACTTTCCCGCCTCTCTTGCTGCCTCTGCAGGATGTCAGAAGTACCATGGCCACTTTTCTGCTCCTGAGAATTCCCACTTTAAAAATCAAAACGGCGTCCAAGAAAGAAGTCTTTGAAGCTAACCTGAAAACAGAGTGTGACCTCTGGCATCTGATGGTGAAGGAGATGTGGGCCGGGAGGAAGCTGGCCGACGACCACAAGGTCTGTTCCCACCCGCGGCTCCAGTCTCTCGGCGATGCTAACATAGAGCCCGGGCGTAGCATCTTGTCAGAGGCACTGAGGAGGCTGTGCTCCACCTGACTTGGTGTGAGGCTCTGGGGTGCTGGGGGAGGCCTTGGGGGCAAACACGGAGGCCAGCCCACAGGGTGGTATGTGTGGACCTGGGCTTGGCCTCTGCATGCCGCCTCCCCTGCTCCAGGTGACGCCCAGGGAGGGCAGCGTCGGGGCTGGACTCTGGCAGATGTGAGCTCAGCTCTCAACTCTTTCCCGTCACGGGATTAGGGTTCTGGGCAGGGGTGTGTTAGGTTCCCCCCACAGGGCTACAGTCAAAATCCTAGGGAATTTTGTACCTTCACTTACTTTGGGCCAGACCAATGGCTTTGATTACAGCAAGTTAAGACTTCCTAGTCATGGAGGGTACCCTGGACAGAGGTAAGACACGAGGGGCGATGTTTGCCTTGTCCGAATGGCAAGATGAAGCAGGAAATCCACAACAGAGTGAGCAAAGGGTCCAAATTGTGAACTCGTACGGGGAGCAGTTTGTAAGGTTCTCGAGAGCTGCAGCTCACTGGTCACCGGGGAGACGCAGGTGGGGGCAGCAGCCACCCAGTGGCAAACTTCCGGAGGAATGTACGTCCAGGGGTGGAAGAGCTGCCCTCTGTGATGGACATTCCGTCCCTGGAGGAGCCTGAGGTCAAGGAAATGGAAGGAGGCTTCTGTTTGAAATAAGAAAGGGAGGACTAGGTCCTAAGATTCCAATGTTTTGTGACTTTTGGACTCTCTGATTTATGTCCACTTGGTTATTTAGCACAACCCAGGTGGCTCCGTGGTAAAAACTGCCTGCCAATGCAGGAGATGTGGGTTCAGTCCCTGGGCCAGGAAGATCCCTTGGAGAAGGGAATGGTAACCCACTGCAGTATTCTTGCCTGGAAAATTCCATGGACAGAGGAGCCTGGTGGGCTGCAGCCCATGGGGTCACGAAGAGTCAGACATGACTGAGCGACTGAACGACAACAAGAAAGCGCACTACAGCTGGTGGCCTGCCGGCACCCGGGACGGCCGCACAGGCTCGCACCCTGCCCACCCGCACAGGGGCTGCAGCACGTCAGGCCTCCCTGTCCATCACCAGCTCCCAGAGCTTACTCAAACTCACGTCCATTGAGTCAGTGATGCCATCCAACCATTTCATCCTCTGTCGTCCCCTTCTCCTCCCTTCAGTCTTTCCCAGCATCAGGGTCTTTCCCAGTGAGTCAGTTCTTCGCATCAGGTGGCCAAAGTATTGGAGCT
>SJYV01016391.1:9520-21436 GCA_006410875.1 Neotragus pygmaeus | reverse complement strand
AAAAAAAAAAAAAAAAAAAAGATATCCTTGGCTTCATAGGGGACTGGAATGCAAAAGTTGGAAGAGAACTACCTGGAGTAATAGACAAGTTTGATCTTAGAGTACAAAATGAATCAGGGCAATGGCTAACAGAGTTTTGTCAAGAGAATGCACTGGTCATAGCAAATATCATCTTCCAACAACACAAGGGATGACTCTACGTCACCAGATGATCAATACTGAAATCAGATTGATTATATTCTTTGCAACTGAAGATGGAGAAGCTCTATATAATCAGCAAAAACAAGACCTAGAGTTGACTGTGCCTTGGATCATCAGCTCCTTGTTGCAAAATTCAGGCTTAAATTGAAGAAAGTAGGGAACACCACTAGGCCATTCAGATATGACCTAAATCAAATCCCTTGTGATTATACAGTGGAGGTGATGAATGGATTCAAGGAATTGATCAGACAGACAGAGTGCTTGAAGAACTATGGACAGATGTTTGTAACACTGTGCAGAAGACAGTGTTCTAAACCATTCCCAAGAAAAAGAAAAGCAAGAAGGCAAGCCAGTTGTCAGAGGAGGTCTTACAAATAGCTGAGAAGTGAAATGAAAGGCAAAGGAGAAAGGGAAAGATGTGTCCAACTGAATGCAGAGTTCCAGAGAATAGCAAGAAGAGATAAGAAAGCCTTCTTAAGTGAACAATGCAAAGAAATAGAGGAAAACAATAGAATAGGAAACACTAGAGATGTCTTTAAGAAAAATTAAAGATGTCTGGGGCACATTTCATGCAAATATGGGCACAATGAAGGACAGCAATGGTAATGACCTAGCAGAAGCAGACGAGATTAAGAAGAGGTGACGAGAATACACAGAAGAACTGTACAAAAAAAGATCGTAATGACCCAGATAGACACGATGGTGTGGTCCCTCACATGGAGCCAGACATCCTAGAGTGTGAAGTCAAGTCCTTAGGAAGATTTACTAGGAACAAAGCTAAAAGAGGTGAAGGAATTCCAGCTGAGCTGTTTCAAATCCTAAAAGATGATACTGTTAAAGTGCTGCATTCAAATGCCAGCAAATCTGGGAAACTCGGCATTGGCCACAGGACTGGAAATGGTCAGTTTTCATTCCAATTCCAAAGAAGGGCAATGCCAAAGAATGTTCAAACTANAAATCCTAAAAGATGATACTGTTAAAGTGCTGCATTCAAATGCCAGCAAATCTGGGAAACTCGGCATTGGCCACAGGACTGGAAATGGTCAGTTTTCATTCCAATTCCAAAGAAGGGCAATGCCAAAGAATGTTCAAACTATCAAATTGGCCTTATTTCACATCTAGCAAGGTAACAATTAAAATCCTTCAAGCTAGGTCTCAACAGTATATGAACCAAGAACAGATGTTCAAGCTGGATTTAGAAAAGGCAGAGGAACCAGAAGTTAAATTGCCAATATCCATTGGATCGTAGAGAAAGCAAGGGAATTCCAAAAAAACATCTACTTCTGTTTCAGTGACCATTCTAAAGACTTTGACTGTGTGAATCACAACAAACTGTGGAAAATTCTTAAAGAGATGGGAATAAAAGATCTCCTTACCTGTCTCCTGAAAAACCTGTATGTAGTTCAAGAAGCAGCAGTAGGAACAAGACATGGAACAACTGACTGATTAAAAATTGGGAAAGGAGCACATCATGCCTGTACATCATCACCTTGTTTATTTAACTTCTATGCAGAGTACATCATACAAAATGCCATACTGGATGAAGCTCAAGCTGCAGGTCAAGATTAGCAGGAGAAATACCAACAGCCTTGGGTATGCAGATGATACCACTTTAATGGCAGAAAGCAAAGAAGAACTACAGAGCCTCTTGATGAGGGTGAAAGAAGAGAGTGAAAAGGCTGAGTTAAAACTTAACATTCATAAACTATGATCATGGCATTGAGTCCCATCATTTCATGGCAAATAGAGCAGGGAAAAGTGGAAACAGGAACAGATTTTATTTTCTTGGGCTCTAAAATCACTGTGGATGACAACTGCAGCCACGAAATTAAAAGACACTTGTGCTTTGGAAGGAAAGCTGTAACAAACCTAGACACAATATTAAAAAGCAGAGACATCACTTTACAGAAAACGGTCTGTATAGTCAAAGCTATGTTTTTTTCAAGTAGTCATGTATGGATGTGAGAGTTGGACCATAAAGAAGGCCGAGTGCGAAAGAACTGATGGTTTTGAACTATGGAGTTGGAGAAGACTCTTGAGAGTGCCTTGGACAGCAAGGACAACAAAGCTTTCTATTCTAAAGGAAAACAACCCTAAATATTCTTTGGAAGGACTGATGCTGAAGCTGAAGCTGCAAAACTTTGGCCACCTGATACAAAGAGCTGACTCACTGGAAAAGACCCTGATGCTGAGAAAGATTGAGGGAAGGAGGAGAAGCGGGTGGCAGAGGATATGGCGGCTGAATGGCATCACTGACTCAATGCACATGAGTTTGAGCAAATTTCAGGAGAGAGTGAAGGACAGGGAAGCCTGTTATGCTGCAGTCCATGGGGTCACAAAGAGCTGGACAGTAATTGGTGACTGAACACACATGGGCTAAAGTTTATAAATCTTGAATTCATGAATTAGAGCGTCTGTGTTCATGTTCTAGCCTTATTTTTTATAGTTTTTATTTAATTTTAATAGGTTATTAATTGCTCAAAACTGTTTAAACTCAGGTTTAGTTATAATTTCAACATAGTGATCTGAAAAGAGAAAAGGAAATTGGTGTGTGATCCCAGGCAGCAGCATTTAAACATCACCATTCCCCCATAAAGCCATTCTGTTTTATATGACTTTACACTTCTAATGTCACTGTATCTTTCCCACAGGGTGGCTCAGCCTTCAGGGTGGGCTCCCTTCATGTGTGTGCTGAGTACTCAGCTGCAGTGTGAGCACCTGAACAGCAGGTGGTGATGGTTGTCATACACGTTAGGTGGTCATCTTGGGTTAAGCAGGTAGGCTTAAGAAATTTAGGAACATTCTGTTACCTTCCTGTGCCTTTAAAAGGATAGCAAACCAAAATGAATAACTTTATAATGAATTTGTGGTATCAGCCAAGTATCAAACAAAAATACCTACTCAATTAGAACACCATGTTCTAGATCAATGATATTTATTGAAAGTGAAAGTGTTTGTCACTCAGTCGTGTCAGACTCTTTGCGACCACATGGACTGCAGCCCACCAGGCTCACCTGTCCATGGAATTCTCCAGGCAAGGATACTGGAGTGGGTTGCCATTCCCTTCTCCAGGCAACTGTTCTGCCCCAGAGATTGAACCTGGGTCTCCTGCATTTCAGACAGAATCTTTATGTTTGAGCCACCATGTTTATTATTCTCCTAATTTTACCAGTGATGTTGTCCCTGTGCATTCTCTTATGGCTAACATCATCTGCTTGCATCTCCACTTTTGCCTTAGTTTAGATGTCTGCATTTCTCTGTGTCTCTGCATACTTCTNTATGTTTGAGCCACCATGTTTATTATTCTCCTAATTTTACCAGTGATGTTGTCCCTGTGCATTCTCTTATGGCTAACATCATCTGCTTGCATCTCCACTTTTGCCTTAGTTTAGATGTCTGCATTTCTCTGTGTCTCTGCATACTTCTTGGAGGTCTTCCATATAAACACATCAGCATCACTGCTAGAATTGTTTTAAATGTGTGTGCTCCGCTTTCTTCTGCTTTGCAAATATTGCATTTTTCACAAATTGAAGGCTTGTGGCAACCCTGACCAGACAAGCCCCTCAGTGTCCTTTACTAACAGCATTTGCTCACTTGGTGTCTCTGCATCATGTCTTGGTGATTCTTGCACTTTCTCAGACTTTTCCATTATTATTTGTTATGGTAACCTATGATCAGTGATTTTGATAAGGCTCTTGTCATTGTTTCGAGATGCCAGGAACAGTACCCATGTAAGACAGTGAGCTTAATCAATAAACGTATGTGTTCTGACTGCTCCACTGGCTGGCCATTTGCCTGTCTCTCCCTTTCCCTGGGCTCCCTATTCCCTGAGACACAGAAATGCTGAAATTAGGCCAGTTAATAAAAACCTACAATGGCCTCTAACTGTACAAGTGAAAGGAAGAGTCTCACCTTAAATTAATGCTGGAAATGCTTATGCTTAGTGAGGAAAGCTTGTCAAAAGCTGAGATAGTTGTGAATTCAAAGAAAAGTTCTTGAAAGAGATTCAAAGTGCTACCTTAGTGAGCACACAAATGGCATAACCTTCTTGCTGATATGAAGAAAGTTTTAGTGTCTGGATAGATGATCAAATAGCTTCAACATTTTCTTAATCCCAAACCAGTCTAGAGCAAGGTCTTAACTCCCTTGAATTATATGAAGGCTGAGAGAAGTGTGGAAGCTGCAGAAGAAAGTCTGAGACTTGCAGAGTCATGACATTTAACACATAACAGTACAAGGTAAGGCGGCAAGTGCTGATGTAGAAGCTGAAGAAAGTTATCCAGAAGATGTAACTAAGATAATGAATGAAGGTGGCTACACTAAAAAATAAATTTTCAATGAAGATGAAACAGCCTTACATTGGAAGCAGGTGCCATCTAGGACTTTCATAGCTAGAGAGGAGAAGTCAATGCCCGACATTAAAACTTCAAAGGACAGGCTGACTTTCTTGTTAGGGGCTAATGAAGCCAGTGACTTGAAGTTGAACCCAGAGTTTATTTACCATTCTGGAAAGCATAGCATCCTTAAGAATTAAATCTACTCTCTCTGTGCACTATGAATGGAATAACACAGCCTAAATGATAGCGTGTCTGTTTGTAATATGGTTTACTGTTTTTAAGCCTACTTTGTGACCCATTACTCAAAATAAAAACATCGCTTTCAAAAGATTACTGTTCATTGACAATGCACCTGCTCATTCAAAGTGTTTGATGGAGCTGTACAATGAGATTAATGTTTTAATGCCTGCTAACACAACATCTATCCTACAGCCAATGGGTCAAGGAGTAACTTCAACTTTTCAGTCTTAAAGAGGAGAGTGAAAAAGTTGACTTAAAACTCAGCATTCAAAAAACTAAGATCATGGCATCTGGTTCCATCACTTCATGGCAAATAGATGGGGAAACAATGGAAACAGTGACAGATTTTATTTTCTTGGGCTTCCAAATCACTGCACTTGGGGACGGCAGCCATGAAATTAAAAAGATGCTCACTCCTTGGAAGAAAAGCTATGACCAAACTAGACAGCATATTAAAAAGCAGAGACATTACTTTGCCAACAAAGGTCCACTTAATCAAAGGTATGGTTTTTCCAGTAGTCATGTATGGATGTGAGAGCTGGACTATAAAGAAAGCTGAGTGCCAAAGAATTGATGCTTTTGAACTGTGGTACTGGAGAAGACTCTTGAGAGTCCATTGGACTGAAAGGAGATCCAACCAGTCAAACGTAAAGGAAATCATTGGAAGGACTGATGTTGAAGCTGAATGTCCGATATTTTGGCCACCTGATGCAAATAACTGGCTTACTGGAAAAGACCCTGATGCTGGGAAAGATTGAAGGTGGAAGGAGAAGGGGAAGACAGAAGATGAGATGGTTGGATGGCATCACTGGCTCGGTGGACATGAGTTTGAACAAGCTCCGAAAGTTGGTGATGGACAGGGAAGCCTGGTGTGCTGCAGTTGATGGGGTCACAAAGAGTCGGACATGACTGAACAACTGAACTGAGTCTTATTATTTAAGAAATACATTTAACAAGGTTACAGCTGCCATAGATAAGATTTTTCTGATGGATCTGGGCAAGATCCATTGAACCCTTCTCAAAAAGATGCACCTTTCTTGAAGCTATGAAGAACACTTGTGATTCCTGGGAGGAGATCAAAATATCAACATTAACAGGAGTTTGGAAGAAGTTGATTCTAACCCTCATGGATGACTTCCTAGGGTTCAAGACTTCAGTGGAGAAAGTAAACTAACTGCAGATGTGGTAGAAACAGCCACAGAACTTGAATTAGAAGAGGAGCCTGAAGGTATGACTGAATTGCTGCAATCTTATGATAAAACTTAAACAGGTGAGGAATTGCTTCTTATGAATCAGCAAATAAAGTGGTTTTTTGAGATGGAATATACTCCTGGTGAAGTTTTACTGTGGGTAAAATCCTATCAAATAGCATTACATGTTGCAGAGAAATCATTCATCAAAGGGAAAGTCAAAGAATGTGGCAAACTGCACTGTTGTCTTACTTTAAAAATTTTCCCATGGCCACCCCAACCTTCAGCAACCACCAACCTAATCGGTGAGTGTGCACCAGGGATTAAACCCGAGCCTCTTGCATCTGTCTGCACTGGCAGGTGGGTCCTTAACTACTGAACCACCTGGGAAGCCCCCAAAGCGTATAGTACCCAGTATTCCCAGGCGTCTCCCATCCAAGTACTTACTTCCCATCCAGGCCCAACCCTTCTTAGCTTCCAAGATCAGACATGATCAGGTGCATTCAGTTCCTGACCCAGGGATCCAACCAGTGTCTCTGAGTCTCCCGCACTGCAGGCCAATTCTTTACCACTGAGCTTCCGGGGAAGCCCATGATCAATTAATCACTGTCAGCACTGAGGTAAGACCCTCACCAGCAAAAAGTGTATGATTCACTGAAGGCTCAGATGATGGTTAGCATTTTTAGCAGTATATTTTATTTAACATATATACATTGGTTTTTTTTTTTTTTTTACTTTCTAAAATTTATTTTACTTTAACATTATGCTGTTGTCCACTTCAGACTATAGCATAACAGCATAGTGTAACCACAACTTTTTATATGTACTGGGAAACCCAAAAATTCATGTGACTCAGTTTATTGCAATTTTGCTCAATTGTGGTGGTCTGAAACAGTCTGCATTGTACCTCTGAAGTAGATCTGTGATAGAATTGAGCTATTTTCTGCCACTTCTTGAGTTAGTGCATTTTTCTCAGCCTTTTCTTTCTCACAACTCTGCTTCTCCCCCTATCTTAATTTCACATCCAACATTTAATTAAATGGAGCCAGACTGATTATAAAACAATCATTACTTTCCTTTTCTATGCTTGAACGTTCCAATCAGCAGCAGCAGCCTTTGAGTGAGATTCCCCACTGATTACAGCAAGCCTGGGCAGCTGAATGGCCTTATTGAAAACACAATGGAATAATTGTTTAATAAGCCTTACCACTGGGTAGTCAAAAGCTGTCAGTCAACTTGGCTTTTATAGACAACATTAAAATCTACTTCTCTTAAATTCCCTAAACATGAAGCAATATGAATGACTTATTTTAAATATCACCGTCTCCAAGAGGCCAGGCTGTGGGAGGAACATCAGGTTTTCCCAGCCGCACACATCCAGAAAACAGGCAGGGGTGAACACAGACCAGTAGAAGACGGTGACTGTAAATTCATACCCGCTGCCAGATACTTAATCACACTGATGGTGACTCACAGCACCTGGAATAAAGGCCAGGCTATAGCAAACAAACATAGGTGGTCATCGCCAAAGATACACACCAGCTTGTGTCTTTGCAGAGTTAAATGGACAAGAAAGATGCACAGAATGAAATGACAATGGATAATAAAGTAAAATCAGTTTTAAAGTGTTTAGGCCTCTCTCTCTTCCTCTCTATTTCTGCCTGTCTCCCTCATGGTTGTCAGAAGAAGAACCTCAGATATTCAGTTTAGAGTATTGGGCATTCTTAGATCTGAGGGGGTTGTCCATATTTGTTTTGGCTGATATTCAGTAGCTAATTAATTTTCAACAATCTGGCAAGGTCATGAACAGAAACCTTTCCTTGAATTGCCCTCTGAGACTTTCTAAGAAATCTTTCTGAAAACCTTTGAACAAACTTACAACCGTTTTCAACAGCGAGATTTTGGTGCTGGTTGCTTTGGGTTTTTTTCTCTATTTATTTGCATTGATCTGAGCTAGCAACTATGTCTGGTTTATGTCACTGAATATGATAATAATAATGACTTGTATAACTGAATGCCATAATAATGACGAATGCTGACATTTCTTGTTGGGTCCTGGGTGCTAAACATGGATTCTCAGTACGTGATGTAATTTATCTCATTTAATCTTTACCAAAGACCCTGTCTTTATACCTTTATTTTTACAGTTGAAAAAACTGACGGTAAGATGGTTAAGTAGTAGATTAAATAGTGTGTGTCAACATTTTATATTTCTCTTAAATTTGATGAAACAGCATCAAAGTGGAGAGTTTAAGCTCTGACTGATTTATGTCAACCAAACAGAACACATGCTTTATTTGGGAAGAAAAATGCAGAAGCTTGGTTCCCTGTAGAGACAGTTTTAACATAAAAAGACACTGTGTCTTGTGGAAGATAGTGCTAATCCTCCATAATTTAGAGACATGGCTTTGACATTTTTTACAAGTTAAGAAAACGACTAGAAATTAAAACGCTTTCTATCATGCCCCAATATTCACAGACACACACACATATTTATGAAAATACTCTCATACATAATACTTACTCTTCCTATTTGTAATAAAATCTGATATTACTTAATTATTTTATTTGCTAAGTGCTGATAGGGAGTCATAAATTGATTCCATAAACCACCAGTGGGTTATAACCTGCATTTTGAGGAGTAAGCTGGCTTGTATAGCAAATGGGAACCTAACATCAAGATGCAAAGAGGTGTGAAAAGTTATCAGTACACTTCAGCACACTCTGTTTAATGTCATCTCCTACGTGTGATTAATGAATGAGAAAGAAAGAAGGAAATTCCCTATCATGGTATTTCTTGGCTACACTTCTGAGTTGGTTGTGAATTTCCCTGTGGAAATGTAGAAATGTTATCATGCAGCAGACAGCTGCAAAAGCCTGGCTGCTGGTAGCTAAAGACAGAAGAATTCTAAACATCAGAGTGGTATGAGAGAAAGGAGAATTAAAGAGAGAGAGAGAGAAATGGATTAAGGAAAAGAACATTGAGAGTCACCTGGGATTTCGAAACTTTGGCCTGCAGAGGCTCTGCCCATGTGATGGATGGGGAGAAGGGAGAAAGCAGGACTGGCCCGGGAGAGAGAAACTGTGGGCAGCTGAGCTGGGTTATCCAAACCAGTGCAGCTCATTTAGGATTGACTGATGAATCTCCAGACCTGGGATCCGATGGATCTACTGATGTATCCCAGTAGGCAGAGACTGCAGACAGCCAAGATGTTCAGTCCTTAGCAAGACAACAGAACTGTGGACGGAGGTCGTGGTCCTCAGACTAGCATATATAGGAGTTACCTGGGGGAACTTGCTTAAATCTAGGTTCCTGAGTATCATCCTCATGAAGTTTAATTATGTAGAGACTGGGGATTCCTTGCATTGTTAAAAGGATGCACTCATGCCTTTAGAGATGCTGTTTTAGTTTTCAGATCAAGTTCTAAAGCAGGTAGGAAAAGGATGAGAGTGGACACACGATCAAGACTGGGCAGATTTTGTAAGTTTTTGAAAAGGCTAAATTTCAGTGGGACTGTTTTTTGCTCCAGGCTTACAAGGCAGTTTGATGCCAGGCCTTTAGTGGCAAACCTGACCCCGGATAATGATGCTTCTAACTCTCAGAATACCCTGCCTGCTATGGAGGTAGAACTGGAGGAGACAGAGAATGTTTCAACAAAACCCACTAGATGGTTAGAGATTTAAAGTGATTTTCATGAATTAATGTTGCATCAGTTAAAAATGAAGGTGTAGAGAACAATAATATAATTAGCAAGGATCTCTGTGGCTGGATGAAGTTCTCAGGACAGTCATAATCTAAATGACCCTGTGTAGTCTACCTGGGTTTTCTTGGCATTGCTGGAAAAAACAAACAAACAAACAAAAAAAAACACCTCTTTATCAGTTTTGTTGTTGTGAAGGGAAGGAAGGGTCCGAACTTCATATCCAGTCTTGGGAAAGTTCACCCTACCTGACCTGGAATACCTAAAGTTCATAAGAATACAATATATGTAAGGAACAATTTGGAAATCCATGCTGCAGGTCATTTGAGCATATTATGGGAGCTAATATTTTCTTTCATCTTTTCAAGTTCTTCTCTGCATGACCAAACAAGTGATCTGGGTGTGATGCTGATGATTATTTCTGGAGTTTAGAGCCAAGACAGAGAGACATGTAAAATTGCAACCTGACTTTCTTCTCTGCTTCTAAAAGAATGAGAGAGGTGCCAATTTCACTAAGTTTTAGCCCAAGGAAACTTGCAAAACAACACACTACAGATGTCTGCCTTTTTTAAAAGAGCATCGCTTGTAGAATATGCTTTCAAGTTGATGTCAGTAGTTTCATAAATTTAGGAAAACTAAGCTTATTTTCTCTGAAGCCTATGGAAATTTGAAATGTTTAGAAGATAATATTTTTAAGTCATCAGAGTATTTGTTCTAAACATTTCTCTAGGAAAAATGATTGTCCATTGTTGAATATCTTTATTATCTATCTATCTTTGCTTTGGTTGAAATTTGTGTCAGGTATTTTCATCACAAGATTCTCCATACCTCTATACTAGAAATGAGTAAATTTTACATGTGGATGACAAAGTGTCTTGTTATTAATACTGCTTTTATGAATACATTAAACTATGTCAAGTTATCAGTCCACAATGCAATTCTACTTTCTCCCCTTTTCTCTCAGTTTAAAATTGAACTTGGCACATTAATAGAAAACAATAGCTACACTAAACTCCTTAAAAAGCTTTTCATACCTCTTGAACCAAAACCCTGCTTTCTTCAAGCTGAGGGTGGTGAGTGTGGCTGGCGTTAAATCAATGTATTGCAAGCTGAAGTTCTTTTTCCAAAACACAAACCTAGTATGGAAAGCTGTGGCTAAGACTTCATGACTCCCCTCTACCGAGGTGCCTCAAACCATAGTCATGGGGAGCCTTCTTCAGCAGTCATGAGTTTCTGCTGTCACAGAGTCTTTAGACTTTCATCTGTGATCGTCACAACATTATTTCTATCAGTTACAGACAGGTGCCCTTCAAACACACAAGCAAAATGAGTTGTGGCACTTTTGCCCAGACGACTGCTGAGAGAACATTTGCTGAAGTACAACACTTTTGATTCCCACTGACTCAAATCAGAATATATATTGGCAACCTATCTCAGCTTTAAGGTCTCAATACTAGGCCATCATCCAGTCCCAACCTAGTACTCATTATGAAGAGTAACCTGGTGAGGGAATTATATAACACTGAAAATAAAGCCCATTTTAAAACTGTTTAAACAAGTATTTGCATGAATGATTCTTGACCCAGAAGGTTATTCATTCTGTTGTAGGCTCATTCCTTTGAGGGAGAGACAAGCATCATTAGGCAGAATCTGTAAAGACATGTTTAGAATTCTATCTCAAATTCATCAGGATGAGTCGTTCCCCAATTTCATCTAGTTATTCTTCTCTTCTGGAATGTTTCACCTAGTTCCAAGGGAGCTTACCTGCTTTGTCTACTTGCTGCTAGGAAATTGCATATGAAATTGAAAACATTGCTCCAAAGAGTCCATATGAAAAAAAAAAAGAAAATTATTCATTCAATATATTAGTGTGCTCAGTTAATAAACTGTAGGTCGTGTCCTTTTCTTTAATACTTCTAAAGAGCGTGGAAGAAGGTGTCATGATTTATATAATTGCATTGATGGAAAATTGCAGAGCTGAGTATATTTGAGACTTTTAGAGTTGGAAATATGTTAAAAATCTCTGGGGCAGCTTTAGGTCTTAATTTATTATTTGTATGACCTTGGGGAGTCACATAACCTTTCTAAGTTAAATTTTTCTCTTCCATCATGGGTAATTTACAATAAGTTTCATCAGCCTCATATAATTATAATGAATAACCCATGATATAATGCTTCTAAAACATTTAGAAGCAGCAAAGTTCTATAATCACTGGAAGGGTCAACCGTCTCCTTTAGGCTTGGGGG
>SJYV01016388.1:0-11411 GCA_006410875.1 Neotragus pygmaeus | reverse complement strand
GCCTGGCGTGCTGCAATTCATGGGGTTGCGAAGAGTTGGACACGACTGAGCGACTGAACTGAACTGAACCACAAGTAAACTGAGTCTAGCTAAAAGTAGGGACCATCATCAGATAAATGGATAAAGAAACAGTGGTACATACATTCAGTGGAATATTACTCAGCCATGAAAAGGAACACATGTCAGTCAGTTTTAATGAGGCAGATGAAGTCAGTCAGAAAAACAAATAATGTATATTAATGCATATATAGGGAAACTAGAAAGATGGTACTGGTAAACCTATTTACAGGACAACAATGGAAACACAGACATAGAGAACAGACTTATGGACATGAGTGGGAGGAGGAAGGAGAGAGTGGGATGAATGGAGAGAGCAACATGGAAGCATATACACTACAATGTGTAAAACAGATAACCAATGGGAATTTGCTGTATGACTCAGGGAACTCAAACAAGGGCTCTGTAACAACCTAGAGGGGTGGGAAGAGAGGGGAGGTGGCAAGGAGGTAAGAGAGGGAGGGGACCCATGTATACCCATGGCTGACTCATGTTGATGTATGGCAGAGGCCAACACAACATTGTGAAGCAATTTTCCTTCAATTAAAAATAAATAAGTTGGGGAAAACAAAAAGGAAGGTCCATTACCAACCCAGCTANGAGAGGGAGGGGACCCATGTATACCCATGGCTGACTCATGTTGATGTATGGCAGAGGCCAACACAACATTGTGAAGCAATTTTCCTTCAATTAAAAATAAATAAGTTGGGGAAAACAAAAAGGAAGGTCCATTACCAACCCAGCTACCCTTCGGGAGAAATATAAAAAATATCAGTCATACATGTTCATTGCCAGACCTAAGAGAGAGCTCAGACATTCAGGCTAATAAGCAAAACAAACAAATTATATATCAGTCTCCACTGTTCTTGTAGATAAAATGTCCAGAATATAGTAAAATTATGAAATAAGCATAGGAGCAAGAAAATGTGGCCCATAATTGACATAAAGTAATTAGCAGAACCAGATCCAGGATTGACTATGACTGAATTTAACAGACAAGAACCTTAAAGCAACTTTTGTAAATATATTATTTCTATAAATATAATGCATGTGTACATGTGAAATGAGAAGGTATTTTGTAAGAGAAATGGAAATTCTGAAAAACCAAATGAATATAAGTCCTAGAACTGAAAAATTCAAAAAATTTTAACAATAACCATTGAATGGGCATCACATCAGATTTGGACACTACAAAATAAAGGATGGGTGAACTAAAACACAAGTCAATTGAAATTATCCAAATGGGGCTGGATGGTGAGGAGAAGTGACTATGAAAGGGCAACCCCCCAAAAAAAAACTGGGTGGGTAAAACATTCTATATCTTGATTGTGGCAGTAGGTACATGGGTGTATTTATTTGACCAAAGTCATAACATTGCACACTTCAAATAGGTGCAACTTGTTGTATGTAAATTATTCCTTAATTACCTTAATAAAGTTGACTTAAAACTACACAAAAACGGAGTCGTGTTTATGATAGTTCTGCCCTGCAGGCCACTCACTGGCCTGTTTGCCTTCATATACATTTCTGTTTTCCTCTGCTGTGCTCTGCATCACAGGGGGCTGACTCCTCTAGGCCCTTCCCAGGCCCGCAAGTTGGCTGATTACCAGCAATGAATGAATAGCCAGTGGGAGGCACTGGTGGATGAGCAGCCAGAGGAGGTGAAGAAGCCAGAGCCCTTTTTCCTTCTTTCTGTGTTGTGTGTGGTGGTTTTAGCAACCAGCTGCATCTCTTCTTTACACCAACTCCCAATATGCTGGCTCACAACAGTTCCAGGTGATCCTGGCTCCTGGGTTCTGGTAACATCACCTCTTCCCTGTGTCCCTCCAGCCAAGGGAGAGATGGGAGCTGCTTCCTGTTGATGCTAATTTCTGAGCTGCCTCAGTTCCCTGTTTGCCTTCACAGCTCTTCCGTCACCTGTATAACCAGTTTCCTGTATTATGTTTCCTATATTCTAAATAGTTAGAGTGATTTGTTTCTTGGTTGGATACTGAGAGATGCACAACTGCCACAAGAAAGCAGGTGCCCTCTTCCAGCCAGATGCCTCGTATTTACATACAGAGAAGGATCGGCTGAGGCAACCTGTGTTTTAGTGTGAGCAATGCCCAGAGCCAGAGAAAGATATGAACCAGAATGGTTGTGTTTCTCCTCTACAAATGGGACCTAGTTAGGTAGCAGGGCAGAACCACTATTCCATCATCTCACCTGTGCTCCCATCATCCCACTTTTCTCTGTTTCTGGGACCACAGGACAGTATCTGTGAAGACTGGGCTCTAGGTGGGCTGGCAGGCCCTGATGAGGAGCTGGGCATTCTCAGGCTGGCTTTCCCATTCTCACAGAGGCCAGAGGCTGAAGTGTGTTCCTGCCTGAACTCGTGGTTTTCTCTCTGATACACTCCAAGTGATCTCCACAGATGGATCCAGTTCAACTCTATTCCTTATTTGCAAGTTGTAGCAGAGACTAGGATGTGCTCACTAAACCCCATCTATTTCTTTTCCCCTGGACACTCAGCCATACCACATTTCCCAACTTCCCTTGAAGTGAGGTTGGGCTACCAGAGTGGATTTTGGTCAATAAAATATGCTAACAACTAATGATCATCACTTCCTGACTAGACTCATACAGATTTTCCTGGTACAGTCAAAAAGCAGAAACGTAAATGTCCATCAACTGATGAATGAATAAATAAAATGTTGTCTATCAGAACAATGGAATATTAGTCAGCCATAAAAAGGGAAGAGGCACTGACATATGTTCCTGGAGAAGGAAATGGCTACCTACTCCAGTGTTCTGGTCTGGATAATTCCATGGACTGTATAATCCATGGGGTCACAAAGAGTCAGACATGGCTGAACAACTTTCACACATACACACACACTGACATATGCTACAATATGGATGAACCTTGAAAACATTTTACTAAGTGAATGAAACCAGTCACAAAAGATCACATATTATATGGCTCCACTTATATGAATTGTCCAGAATAAGCAAATTCAGAAGCAGAAAGTAGCTGAGCAGTCTCTGAGGGCTAGGGTGTGAGGTGGGGGAATAGGAATCAACTGCTAATGGATGGCCAAAATAGATTAGTGGTTGTTTAGGGCAGGGAAGGAGGCTAGTGGAAAATGGGTGGGGGGGTGACTGGTAATAGATTCAGGTTTGGGGTGCAATACCCAGATACTCATATAGATGTCTTCCAACTATATANCAAAATAGATTAGTGGTTGTTTAGGGCAGGGAAGGAGGCTAGTGGAAAATGGGTGGGGGGGTGACTGGTAATAGATTCAGGTTTGGGGTGCAATACCCAGATACTCATATAGATGTCTTCCAACTATATACCACAGTAGTGATCATTTAGTCATATATTCGTTCAGCCACTCAATGGATGGAAATGTTCTAAAACTTATTAGTATAATGATTATACAACTCTGAGAATATATTAAATAACCACTGACTTGTATACTTTAAATGGGTGAATTGTATGGTATGTGAATTGTGTCTCAGTAAAGCGGTTACAAAACCCACAAAACATCCCTGGCAATTCACCATGGTTGCTCTTGTCATTTGTCTGAAAGGAGATCTGAGGAACTAAGGAGAGCAGAGCCTGAAGACGGAAAGAGATTGGGTTATCAAGCAATCACCAAAAGAAGAGACTGCCGAAAGAGGATGCACTCACCTTGGAGCTCTGTGTAAATGAAAATAGTTTCATTGTGTTAAGTCAATGAAGCTGTGACTCCATTTGTTCTAGCAGTTACCCTACCCTGACTTGATACACCAACTGACAAGTCACCAACACTAAGAAAGCATGGGTTTCCTCGGTGAGAAAGAGCAACTCCCCTCTGGATCTGCATTAGATCTCACTTAACAGACACCTGGGATCCCCCACTATGGAGACTTCCTCACTGCTGACCCTGACCTAGCCTAGGCAGCTCTAGAATTTCATCAGTCCCCTGTGTTGGACCCTGCCTTACTTCAACTAGTTTATCTTTGAATGGTGGTATTACCAGTAACTGTGTTTTTATATACCTCTATACACTGAAGATGTATTACCTACTTGTCTTTGTTTTTATGCAAAAGAAAAATGANGAATTTCATCAGTCCCCTGTGTTGGACCCTGCCTTACTTCAACTAGTTTATCTTTGAATGGTGGTATTACCAGTAACTGTGTTTTTATATACCTCTATACACTGAAGATGTATTACCTACTTGTCTTTGTTTTTATGCAAAAGAAAAATGAAATCAATCTGCTTTCTACCACCAAATCCTTAACTGTAGCACCCAGATACTAACATGGATCTCTTCCAACTTATATACCACAGTTGTGATCATTTAGTCATATATTCATTCATCTACCCAATAAATACTTACTCAGCACCTACTATGTGGTACAGGGTAGACAATGACCTAGTATACCATGGCCCCTATTCCCCTCAGGCTTACAATCGGGGAAGGGATGATAAATATTAAACAAGTAAACACAGAAATGTGAGTGCTATGAAGGAAAAGAGCAAGTGCTATGAGAATGAATAGCAGCATTTTTAGGTTTGGTATTCTTTCAGAAAGAGACATTTAAACTAGACCTTGAAGAGCCATTTGTGACAACATGGATGGACCTAGAGGGTATTATGATAAGTAAAGTAAGTCAAAGAAAGACAAATACTGTATGATTTCACTTACATGTGGAATCTAAGAAGACAAATCAATGTAACAAAATAGATATAAACTCACAGATACAGAGAACAAACAGGTGGGTGCCAGAGGAAAGGGGTGAGGGAATGGGTGAAATAGAAGAGGGAGATTAAGAGGTGCAAACTAAATTCCAGGTGCAAAATAAATGAGTCATGGGGATGAAATGTACTGCATTGGGAATATAGTTAATAATTATGTAATATCTTTGTATGGTGACAGATGGTAATGAGATTTATCATGGTTATCATTTTGTAACATACAGAAATATTGAATCACTATGTTGTACACACGGAAATAACAGTGTTCTAGGTCAATTATACTTCAGTTTAAAAAATGACACTAGGTGGAAATGCATCAAAATGCTAGTGGAGGTTATATCTGGGGGATGGGGATTATGAGTGATTCCTATTCTTTATGCTTTTAGTGGCCTGCAATGAACACATATTGACTGTAAAATTAGAAAGAAGACAATAAATGCAAAAAAAAAAATAAGATCAAATGTCAATAAACAAACAAACAAGACCCTGAAGGATAGTCAGACTCAGGTAACAATGAGCATTCCAGACCAAAGAAATAGCTTTAACAAACACGCACAGGGGACAACAGGCTGCTGTTCTTAACAGCTGAAGGCAGGTGACAATGGCTAGAGGGCTGTGAACTAGGGGGAGCAGGATGGGAGGTAAGGCANGTATAAGAGACAGTTCCAGACCAAAGAAATAGCTTTAACAAACACGCACAGGGGACAACAGGCTGCTGTTCTTAACAGCTGAAGGCAGGTGACAATGGCTAGAGGGCTGTGAACTAGGGGGAGCAGGATGGGAGGTAAGGCAGGGCCAGGCTTCTCAATCAAGGGACTTCTACTGAGAAGTCACTAAGTGTCGCATTTTACTCTGAATGGCTCTCCCAGTTTCTAGTTCTTCCCAAGAAGCCTTCCCCAAATACCATCGTTTAAGATGACATAACAATGGTAGTGGTTGGGATTCTCTGCTGGGAAGTAGAGGGACAATTAACATTTATGCAGCATCTCCTGTGTCCTAGGAACTATGCTTTTTTCCTTATGATATTCTTTTTTAATTTTTAAGACCATCTCATTAATTTCCATTAACCTCATTTCTTCCACAGTGGTTCAATCCATGGTTTTGTGGGCTATAAACAGCAGAGTCATTTTGAAATATTTCTTAAACCATTCCAAATTTAAATGCTTTAGACAACCAACTCCCAGTCATTTAAGAGCTATGGGCAGCATAAGTACAGTGGAATATTACTCAGCCATAAAAAGAATGAAAACAGGAACAGATTCATAGATTTTGAAAACAAACTTATGGTTACCAAAAGGGAAGTATAGGGGAGGGCAGGGATAAATTAGGAGCCTGGGATTAACACACACTACTATATATAAAACAGATAACCAACGAAGACCTACACAGGGAACTCTACTCAATATTCTGTGATAACCTATATGAAAAAAGAATGAATATATGTATGACTGAATCACTTTGATGTACACCTGAAACTAATTATTTTTTCTTTTTTGTCACTCAGTCGTGTCTGTCTCTCTGTGACTCCATGTCCTGTAGCCCACCAGGCTCCTCTGTCCATGGGATTACCCAGGCAAGAATACTGGAGTGGGTTGCCATTTCCTTCTCCAGGGAATCTTCCTGACCCAGGGATCAAACCTGAGTTCCCTGCATTGGCAGGCAGATTCTTTACCACTGAGCCACCTGGGAAGCCCCACACCTGAAACGAATACAACACTATAAACCAACTGTAGTCCAAAAAAAATTTTTTTTAAGCTTCATTGGTATTTTTTTTATTTTTTAGTTTACTCAGTGTTAGTTTATTTTTATTTTAATTTTATTTACTTTATTTTACTTTACAATACTCTATTGGCTTTGCTATACATCGACATGAATCCACCACAGGTGTACACGAGCTCCCAATCCTGAATCCCCCTCCCATCTCCCATCCCACAACGTCTCTCTGGATCATCCCCATGCACCAGCCCCAAGCATCCTGCATCAAACATAGACTGGTGCCTCGTTTCTTACATGATAGTATACATGCTTCAATTTAAGAAGAGCTATGGGCTGCAAAAGACTGAAGGCAAAGGGAGACGAGGGCAGCAAAGAATGAGATGGTTAGATAGCATAACTGACTTAATGGACATGAATCTGAGCAAACTCTGAGAGATAGTGAAGGACAGGGAAGCCTGGAGTGAGGCAGTCCATGAAGTCACAAAGAGTTGGACATGACTTAGCGATTGAACAACAACAAATGGGCAACTTTGGGGCTAAATTATGAGTAGTTTTTCTTATTAGCCATAATTTCTACAGACCATGCCAGTAAGTCACTTTTGTCTCTTGCAATCTGTTTTCCCAGGAGGTACAGCATGATGATTTAATATACATATATACTGTGAAATGATTACCACCGTTAAGTTAGTTAACACATCCACCATCTCACATACTTTTTTGTGTGTGCTGAGAACACATTCCCACCAACAGTGCTCCCCTTTCTCCACACTTTCACCAACACTTAGGAGGTGTCATGGTTTTGATTTATATTTTCCTGATGATCAGTTATGGTGAGAATTTTTTCATGTATCTCTTGGCCATTTGGATGTCTACTTAGAAAAAAGTGTCTATTCATGTCCTCTGCTGATTTCTTAATTAGATTGTCTTTTCTATTGAGTTGCATGAGTTCTTTATATATTTTAGATACTAATCTCTTTATCAGATAGATGGTTTGCAAGTAATTTTTTCCCCACTTGGTAGACTGCCTTTTCATTTTGTTGATTAGTTCCTCTGCTGTACAGAAGCATTTTAGTTTGATATAGCCTCAGTTGTTTATTGTTAGTGTTGCTTTTTTGTCTGTGCTTCTAATGTCATAGCTAAAAAAATCAGTGTCAAGACCAATGTCAAGGAGTTTTTCCCTATGTTTTTCTTCTAGAAGTTTCACGGTTTCAGACCTTAGATATAAGACCTGAATTCAAGTTAATTGCTGCTTATGATGTAAGGTGAGGGTCCAATTTTATTCTTTTGAATGTAAATATCCACTTTTGCGGGCTTCTCTTGTGGCTCAGCTGGTAAAGAATCTGCCTGCAATTCAGGAGACCTGGGTTTTATCCCTGGGTTGGGAAGATCCTCTGGAGAAGGCAAAGGCTATCCACTCCAGTATTCTGGCCTGGAGAATTCCACAGACTGTATAACTCATGGGGTCACAAAGAGTCAGACACGACTGAGTCANTCTGGAGGTCCCTTCATTCCTGTCTATGGTTTATGCAGCAAATAATGTCATGCCTGTCTCTTATACACATCTCTCCAGTATTCTGGCCTGGAGAATTCCACAGACTGTATAACTCATGGGGTCACAAAGAGTCAGACACGACTGAGTCACTTTCACTTGCAATACTGTACCTAAAGGGCTTCCCTCATAGCTCAGTTGGTAGAGAATCCACCTGAAATGCAGGAGACCCTGGTTCAATTCCTGGGTTGGGAAGACCCTCTGGAGAAGGGATAGGTTACCCATTCCAGTATTCTTGGGCTTCCCTTGTGAGTCAGCTGGTAAAGAATCTGCCTTCAATGTGGGAGACCTGGGTTTGATCCCTGGGTTGGGAAGATCCCCTGGAGAAGGGAACAGCTACCCACTCCAGTATTCTGGCCTGGAGAATTCCATGGAGTGTATAGTCCATGGGGTCGAAATGAGTTGGACACGACTGAGTCACTTTCACCCACTTTTGCCAACACCATTTATTGAAAAGACTATCTTTTCTCCATTATGTAATCCTGATGCCCTGTCAGAGATTAGTTGGCTGTATATGCATGGACTTATCTCCTGGGCTCTATTCTGTTCTACTGGTCTGTGTGTCTGTATCATTTTGCTAGTATCATACCATTTTGATTACTATACCTTTGTAATACATATAGCTTCAAATCAGGAAGTATGATACAGCTTTGCAATTCTTTCTCAAGATCGCTTAGGCTATTTGGGGGTCTTGTGTGATAAAATTCTATATGAATTTTAGGATTTTTTTCCTACTTCTGTGGAAGACGCAGTTGGGATTTTGACAGAGATCCTATAATATTTTTATATCATACTAGGTAACCTCCCCATTTGAATTAAGAAGTGAAAGGAGAAGATAAATGAAGAAGGAACTGAACTTTTATTAACAGCCATCTAGCTGCTGGGAGCTATGCAGGCCACTTGCATATGGTTTATCTATTTTAATCCACACCATAGGATCATCATCCTGGTACCCGCAACATCATATTGCTGGTAAGTGATTCAAATATCAAAGCAAATGCTCTTCTCACAACCCAGAATGACTCCCTATAAAGCAGTGGTCTCACATCAGGCTGGTTTTGTCCCTAGGGGACATCTAGCAATGTCTGGAGACACTTTTGTTTGTCACAACTTTGGTTGAGGGGAGGTGGCTACTGGCATCTAGAGTAGAAGGACTGGGAAGTTGCTAAACTTCCTACAATACATAAGACAGCCTCCCAGACAGAATTATGCAGCTCCAGATGTCAGTAATGCAAAGCTGAGAAACTTGCTGTACACTAATCAACTCTGAGTTGACTAAACACACTATTCTTTCCCCTACAAATCTCTACATTCAAACAAACTTTGTCTCATTCAAAATCATCACCTCAGAGGACCATGTACTCTCCCCAGCAACGTTTTCAGGCTAACAACACTTTTATCAGCACTGTTTTATGAAATTTCTTCCTTTAAACTATTTTCTTTGGTGGCACAATCTCTGCATTTTCCAAGTAGTTTTGATATTTAGAAATGGTCAGACATTTTCTCTTAAACTTAGTAAAAATACAGATGAATAAACTACACAGTAAGAGTCAGTCACAGCCAAGCACTAGCTTCATGCCAGGATTACTCTCTGGAATGCTTACTATATGATAAATGTTAGTACCCGTTTTACATATGAGGAAGGTAAGGCTTCAGGAGATTCAGTGGCTTGATCATGGCCATGAGACTTAAGTACAGGAGTTGGGATTCAAATCCAAATCTGTTTTCCTTCAAAGCCGAAAGTAATGATACTGATTTCCTATAGGCCATGTTAGGTGACAAAACAATGCTGAAGGAAAAATCTCCCCCCACCCAATGATACAATGGTATTCTGAATAATGGCAGCATTGTCAAAGGCAGAGTACTGCAGCATGATTAATTTGAAGAGAACAAGTTCACTTGTCTATGTAAGTTCAAGTGTGTAATATGTACACATGTGATCACATTTTAAAATCACTCATTAACTTGAGTCATTGGTAATGAGCTCTCTCCTTCTTTAGCACAAAGCCCTTCCACTGACATACAAATAAGTCAGTAAATGAAGGAAGGACAAAAGAAAGGGAATCATAGCAGGAATTTGACAGAAAAGGAAGATAACATACGCTCAAGGATACCAGCAGGGAGGAAGGAGGACAGATAGAAGTGATAACTTCTCTGGATAAAAATTTTTCAAAAGGAAAATATGTATTATCAGCCAGGCCACTGCTCAGAAGATATAAGATCTACTTCTCAGAAAAAAATGCAAATTGGTCTTTTGGCATAAAAAGTATTTACTATGAAAGTGGCTTTAAAATTCAGCTACTGTCTAATGTCCTCATCATATATGAAAAAATGAGACATAAAAGTATGGCCCAAGAGATGCTGAGTAAATTGGGTTGAATTCCATCTACAGGTTTTACAGAGCAAACATATCCTTCCAAAAGGATCAAGGAGTGCCTGGTACCCTTGCCAGCTAGACCTCTAGAACGTTCCAAAGCACCTTAAACACCTAAGATGATATCACCATCCTTGGCATCTTAAATACTTAAGATCATATCTTATCTTTGCTTTTCTATATATTTAAGGGTTTCTATATCTATAAAGCAAATGGTTTAGCTTTGCATGTTTTTTTTTGTATTTTATAGAATTTAAGATGTCATTATTTGGTGGCTCAATAAGAAAGAAAAAAATATATTAACTAAATCATGACCAAGTATTATGAGGTCACCAGGGCTTCCCTGGTGGCTCAGAGGTTAAAGCATCTGCCTCCAATGTGGGAGACCTGGGTTCGATCCCTGGGTCAGGAAGATCCCCTGGAGAAGGAAATGGTAACTCACTCCAGTATTCTTGTCTAGAGAATCCCATGGACGGAGAAGCCTAGTAGGCTACAGTCCACGGGGTTGCAAAGGGTCGGACACGACTGAGCGACTTCACTCACTCATTCATCAATTTTAAGATAGCAAATTTCAGCATTATTTTAAAAATATAAAAAATTCTGCATCTTAGAAAGGAAGAAATAAGATACATGGAATGATCTTATATGTTACTTTTATGTCTTGCTTCT
The DNA here is from genome assembly GCA_006410875.1 of Neotragus pygmaeus. Taxonomy (NCBI): domain Eukaryota; kingdom Metazoa; phylum Chordata; class Mammalia; order Artiodactyla; family Bovidae; genus Neotragus; species Neotragus pygmaeus. Next base: position 319 of record SJYV01016388.1, on the reverse strand, counting down.
TTGGCCTAACATTATGTTATAAAGGGCTTCCAGGTAGTGCAGTGGGGTTTGATCCCTGGGTTGGGAAGATCTCCTGGAGGCGGCAGTGGCAACCTGCCCTAGTGCTCTTGCCTGGAGGATCCCACGGACACAGACGCTTGGCAGGTTGCAATCCATGGCATTGCAGAGAGTCACACACAAATGAACATGCACGGACACACACACACACACACACACACACACAGTATGGCCCTACAATTCCAGGTTTCAATCCATGGCATTGCAGAGAGTCACCATGGAAACACGGACACACACACACACACACACACACACACACACA
>SJYV01016385.1:0-61305 GCA_006410875.1 Neotragus pygmaeus | reverse complement strand
AGGCTTTCTCCCAAGAAATCACTTTCAGATGTCTTAAAGATCAGCTTGGCCTGGAGATGGAAACAGCAACCAACTCTAGTATTCCTGCTTGGAAATGTCCGTGGACAAAGGGGAGCCTGGCGGGCTGCAGTCCATGGGGTTACATTACTGAGCACGCACACATGAGGATGGAGGTTGGTAGCAATAAACTGATAGAACTAAAACAAACAAAGATCAGCTCAGAAATAGCTCACAGTCAAGCATGCTATGGCCTTATCTGTCTTCCAGGGAGATTGGTAGTAATAAACTTATAGAACTAAAACAAACGAACAAAACAAGATCAGCTCAGAAATAGCTCACAGTCAAGCATGCTGTGGGTTTGTCTGTCTTCCAGGGAATCACGCTGAAGCTGAACGAGAAGCAGTCATGTACGGTGGCCAGAATTCTCCATGGGGGCATGGTCCACAGACAAGGTATAGGTCCAGCCTTCTTCTATACTTTGTGACACGACTATATTTCCTGTTAGGTAACACAATTACTATATGCAACCCCTTTCATTTGCCTCTGAATACATAGCAGTGAAGCAAAGAGACCATCTCTGCCTTCTGGGGCTACCAGTTAAACTGAGAAAATAGGGAATTCCCTGGCACATCAGTATTTAGGACTCGATATTCTCATGGCCGTGGGCCCTAGTTCAATCCCTGGTCGGGGAACTAAGATTCCATTAGCTAAACAGCATGGCCAGAAAAAAAAAAAAAACTAAGCAAATAGACATTAATATGTATTTCAGTAACTGCTGTATCTCCTTCATGGGAAGCAGCCATCAATTTGCAGATGCATCCATTAGTAAAAGCACTTTTCTTTGTATCTAGGGGAATACAGGTAAGATAACCACTCTTCACAGAGAATCACATAGATTCTAAACAGTGATTAACTTGACCACTTGGTAGTGTTTGGAGGTTTTAGCTTAACAGCAGAAAAACATCAAGCTTGCTGGTGACTTCAGAGTGCCAAGTTCTTCACTTTCTGGTTTCTTTGAGTGTGTATAGCTGTTATCAGAGGCCCCAGAGATCAGGGGCACTCTAGCTCCAGGACATTTTGAGGATCAGGTACTTTTATTCTTCACTCAGAGTCCTGAAGTCAAGTCAGAAGACATAGTCAACTTCCCAATGCTGGTCCTCATAGGACCCAGAGGGCCATCAATAGACTATTCCAATCTCTTGTAGTCGAATACTTCCAACCCTGTGTTTTTTTATGCAATCTATTGTATCACGTGCTACAAATCACAGTTTCTTTCCTGCAGTGTTTTGACTCCTATTGACAGCTCTTGTCTGAACCTGTGTTCTTTTGATGGTAGGCTCACTTCACGTTGGGGATGAGATCCTGGAAATCAATGGCACAAACGTGACTAATCACTCGGTAGATCAGCTGCAGAAAGCAATGGTGGGTATCCACTCTGCCCTTGTCTTGGTGAACCGTGGATCAAAATTGCTGTCCATGTACCTCATTTTTTTGTGAAAGTGTTTATACCTCATTGAAGGACCTCTTATCACTCAAGAAATGACAACTCTCTGTTTTCATTTAGTAAACTTCTAAAACAAGGCAGAGTGTCTAGAAAGAGCTCTGTACTGAGTGCCAGAAGTCCTCAGTCTTTAACGGTAACCCTGAATCCCACTCTTCTTTACTCTAGCCCTGTGATTTGGAACAAAATTCACTTCTCTAAGTCATCTGTAACACGAAGATGCTAGTAATCACTATTTTTCTGTTATAGATTTCTTACAGAGAGCAATTGGACTAGCAGATGATACATCAAAAAGACAGAATGATCTCTGTTCGTTTCCAAGACAAACCAGTCAATATCACAGTAATCCAAGTCTATGACCCAACCATTAAAGCTTAAGAAGCTGAAGTTGAATGGTTCTATGAAAACCTAAAAGACATTCTAGAACTAAAACCCAAAAAGATGTCCTTTTCATTATAGGGGACTCGAATGCAAAAGTAGGAAGTCAGGAGATACCTAGAGTAACAGGCTAATTTGGCCTTGGAGTACAGAATGAAGCAGGGCAAAGGCTAACAAAGCTTTGCCGAGAGAACGCACTGGTCATAGCAAATACCCTCTTCCAACAACACAGGAGAAGACTCTACTTATGAACATCACCAGATGGTCAATACCAAAATCAGATTGATTATATTCTTTGTAGCCAGAGATGAAGAAACTCTATACAGTCAGCAAAAACTAGATTGAGAGCTGACTGTGGCTCAGATCATGAACTTCTTATTGCCAAATTCAGACTTAAATTGGAGAAAGTAGGGGAAAACACTAGACCATTTAGGTATGACCTAAATCAAATCCCTTACAATTATATAGTGGAAGTGACAAATAGATTCAAGGGATTAGATCTGATAGAGTGCCTGAAGAACTATGGACAGAGGTTCGTGACATTGTACAGGAGGCAGTGATCAAGACCATCCCCAAGAAAAAGAAATGCAAAAAAGCAAAATGTTGTCTGAGGAGGCCTACAAATAGCTGAGAAAAGAAGAGAGGCAAAAGGCAAAGGTGAAAAGGAAAGATATACCATCTAAATGCAGAGTTTCAAAGAATAGAGAGAAGAGATAAGAAAGCCATCCTCAGTGATCAATGCAAAGAAATAGAGGAAAATAATAGAATGGGAAAGACTAGAGATCTCTTCAAGAAACTTAAGAGATACCAAGGGAACATTTCATGCAAAGATGGGCACAATAAAGGACAGGAATGGTATGGACCTAACAGAAGCAGAAGATATTAAGAAGAGCTGGCAAGAATACATAGAAGAGCTATACCAAAAAGATTTGATGCAGATAACCACGATGGTGTGATCACTCACCTAAAGCCAGACATCCTGGAATGCAAAGCCAAGAGGGCCTTAGGAAGCATCACTATGAACAAAGCTATTGGAAGTGATGCACTTCCAGTTGAGCTATTTCAAATCCTGAAAGATGATGCTGTGAAAGTGTTGCACCCAATATGCCATCAAATTTGGCATACTCAACAGTGGCCACATGACTGGAAAAGGTCAGTTTTCATTCCAATCCCAAAGAAGGGCAATGCCAAACAATGTTGAAACTACTGTACAATTGCACTCATCTCACACACTAGCAAAGTAATGCTCAAAATTCTCCAAGCCAGGCTTCAGCAATACCTGATCTGTGAACTTCCAAATGTTCAAGCTGGTTTTAGAAGAGGCAGAGGAGCCAGAGATCACATTGCCAACATCTGTTGGATCATAGAAAAAGCAAGAGAGTTCTAGAAAAACATCAACTGCTGTCAAAGCCTTTGACTGTGTAAATCACAATAAACTAGAAAATTCTTCAAGAGATGGGAATACCAGACCATCTGACCACGCCTCCTGAGAAATCTGAATGCAGGTCAAGAAGCAACAGTTAGAGCTGGACATGGAACAACAGAGTGGTTCCAAATTGGGAAAGAATTTTGTCAAGGCTGTATATTGTCACCCTGCTTATACATGCACAGTATATCATGAGAAATGCCAGGCTGGATAAACACAAGCTGGAATCAAGATTGGCAGGAGAAATATCAATAACTTTAGAAATGCAGATGACACCACCCTTATGGCAGAAAGTGAAGAGGAAGTAAAGAGCCTCTTGATGAAAGTGAAACAGGAGCATGAAAAACCTGGCTTAAAACTCAATGTTCAAAAAACTAAGATCAAGGCATCCAGTCCCATAACTTCATGCCAAATACATGGGGAAACAATGGAAACAGTGATAGACTTTGTTTTGGGGGGCTCCAAAATCACTGCAGATGGTGACTGCAGCCATGAAATTCAAAGACATTTGCTCCTTGGAAGAAAAGCTATCACTGACCTAGACAGCATATTAAAAACAGAGACATCACTTTGCCATCAAAGGTCCCTCTAGTCAAGGCTGTGGTTTTTCCAGTAGTCATGTACGGATGTGAGAGTTGGACCATAAAGAAAGCTGAGCACCAAAGAATTTATGCTTTTGAAGTGTGGTGTTGGAGAAGACTCTTGAGAGTCCCTTGGACTGCAAGGAGATCCAACCAGTCCATCCTATACGAAATCAGTTCTGAATATTCATTGAAAGGACTGATGCTGAAACTCCAATACTTGGGCCACCTGATGTGAAGAACTGACTCATTTGAAAAACCCTGATGCTGGGAAAGATTGAAGGCAGGAGAACGGGACTACAGAGGAAGAAATGGTTGGATAGCATCATCAACTTGATGGACATGAGTTTGAGCATGCTCTGGGAGTTGGTGATGGACAAAGAAGCCTGTCCTGCTGGACTGCAGGGGGTCGCAAAGATTCGGACATGACTGAGCGACTGAACTGAACTGAGATGAGACATTGAATGTGCCCTCTAGATTCAGTTGTGCTGGGTGTTTGTCCCTCCAGATTCTTCACCATGGTTCTTCAGCCCTGCACACAATGGAGACTACTCCTGTAAGCAAAGCAGGGAAAAATCACATGGAGTAGTTGTGTGTCATTGGCTACGGCTAGTAGGAAGCACCCCTCAGGCACTTAGCATGGGAATGAAGCAGAGAATAGAAGCTCAAAAACAAGTGTGGTTTGAACCAGAAATGAAAAAACTGAACATTGCCAGAATTGCATGTTAACATTCCTTTTAAATTTCTGCCAATCTGACAGGTGGAAAGTACTTCACGGTTGCTTTATTTTTCTAATTTTATTCCCAGAGCCAAAGTTGAGCACTTTTCAAGAGCTCATTGGCTATATGCTTTTCCTTCTTGTGTCTTTTTGCCCTGTTGTCTATCAGGTTGGTTATCTATTTATAACATAGTTTCAGTGAGCCTGATTGTTAATTGCTCAGTCGTGTCCAACTCTTTGTGATCCCATGCAATGTAACCCACCAGGCTCCTCCATCCATGGACTTCTCCAGGCAAGAATACTGGAGTGGGTTGCCATTTCCTTCTCCAGGGGATCTTTCTAACCCAAGGATCGAACCCAGGTCTCCAGCATTGCAGGCAGACTCTTTACCATCTGAGCCACCAGGGAAGCCCATATAACAAAGTTTAGAATCACTTGAAATATTGGTTATTAACTGTCTGCCTATTATATGCACAATAATGTGTTTCCAGTAAGTAAGTCAGTGTTAGTCACTCAGTCGTGCCTGATTCTTTGCAACCCCATGGACTGCAGCCCACCAGGCTCCTCTGTCCATGAGATTTTCCAGGCAAGGATACTGGAATGGGTTGCCATGTCCTTCTCCAGGGAATCTTCCCAACCCAGGGATGGAGCCCAGGTCTCCTGCACTGTAGGCAGATTCTTTATCAACTGAGCTGCAAGGGAAGCCCATATGTTTCCAAGTGTATTGTATATGGTATCTTTTGCCGCATGACACAAATTAACTTTTACATAGTTGATTATATTTACACAAATCAAAAAGAAGTGTAAATTTTGAATATTCATATATTTGAAATAGTTGTTTCAAGACTAAGGGATACAGCCTTGCTGTGGGCTCAGAAAAAAAACCTGTGCATCACATTCTATTGAGAAGAAATGATTAAGGCCAAGTGCAGAGGATCGTGTTCTGTGCAGGGTACACTGTGAGGATATGAGTCAGCTACTCGTGCTAGTGAACATGAAACACTCCAGCCAGGGTCCTGGCAGGAGACAGGTGACCCACTCCAAAAGGTGGATAAGATGCTGAATGAAGGGGTTGTTTACAGAGGGGAAGGACTAAAGATAGAGGGGAACAAAAGTCCCTGGTGGCTGGGAAAGATTGAAGGCATGGGGAGAAGGGGACGACAGAGGATGAGATGATTGGATGGCATCCCCGACTCAATGGACCTGAGTTTGAGTAAACTCCGGGAGTTGGTTATAGACAGGGAGGCATGGTGTGCTGCGGTCTGTGGGTTCACAAAGAGTCACACACGACTGGGCAACTCAATAACAACAACAATTACTGCTGCACAAGTCTGGGGCACGTGCTTTGGGTATTTGCATCAGGATCCAGGTCACGTCCACACACTGTAGTTGACGGATACATCTTTTAAGACTCTGAATCCTACTGTTTTCTGACCTGATCTTTGTGGAAGAAACTCAGTTGTTGGTCCTATAGTGTTTCTCCTAGTGAGAGTGGAATGTCTATAGAAAAGTAAGTTGAGGATAGCTCTAAAAGTGTTTTTACCATTTGATTCTGCATTTCTCTCATGGGGTTCTAGTCTGTAGAAATCAAATGCAAATGTATAAGGACATATGTTGAAGGGGGTCTCTGGCAGCATAATGATAACCCTGTATGTGAGACAGCAAAAGAGACACAGATGTAAAGAACAGACTTTTGGACTCTGTGGGAGAGGGAGAGGGTGGGATGATTTGGGAGAATGGCATTGAAACATGTATACTATCATGTAAGAAATGAATCGCTAGTCTAGATTCGATACAGGATACAGGATGCTTGGGGCTGGTGCACAGGGATGACCCAGAGAGCTGATATGGGGAGGGTGGTGGGAGGGGTGTTCAGGGTTGGGAACTCATGTACACCTGTGGTGGATTCATGTCAATGTATGACAAAACCAATACAGTATTGTAAAGTAAAAAAATAAAAAAGAAAGAAAATGAAGTTGCTCAGTTGTGTCCGACTCTTTCCAAGCCCCTGGACTGTAGCCCACCTGGCTCCTCCATCCATGGAATTTTCTAGGCAAGAGTACTGGAATGAGTGGCCATTGACTTCTCCAGGGGATCTTTCCAACCCAGGGATCTAACCTGGGTTTCCCACATTGCGGGCAGGTGCTTTACTGTCTGAGCCACCAGGGAAGCGCAGGTTGTAGAAGAAAAAACAAAAACTGGTGACAATGGACACTCCCACTAATGGGGATGGTGGCTGAGGCCACCATCACATAAGGGATGTAACTTAGCCATCAGAGAGAGTGAGTAAAGTCTTCATATATTGACCTGGAAGCAAGTCATTGAGTCATGCTTATAGTATAATCCCATTTTGTTAAAAACAACAAAAATGCATAAATATGAATATGTGTATAAATATCTGTACATGTTTGTATTGTATAGAAAAGTGTGGACATATGTGTTCATTGTAGGGATTCATTTTAAGTACTTCTGGGAATCTTTGGGGGTCACCGGTGAAGAGGAGGGACAATCATTAGCCTTGGTTCATGTTGTTATGCTGGTTTATGGGGCGAAGAACGTGTTCTGCTACATTTCAAAGTGCAATGATGGCTATTGGGAAAAAAAAAAAAGAAACCTCATGGGACTTTGGGAGGGGGCCCATGATTTCATGAGACCTCCAGTCAGCCAAGTTCATTTTACTTAACAGTTATTTCATGTTTCTTTTTTTAATAGAAAGAAACCAAAGGAATGATCTCATTGAAAGTAATTCCCAACCAGCAAAATCGGCTTCCGGCACTGCAAGTAGGTGGCAGCATTTTCTCTGTTGTGAAGACGGCAGGATTCAGGCCCACGGTGTTCTCAGAATTTGATTGAATGATGTGATTCTAATCAGTGAAGCTGCCTAGTACTCTCTGAGCCAAATTGACACAAATTGACTGGCAGGCCTTTGCTGCGTATCCTGCATGTGAGAGCAAAGGCCCATCTCCTGATTCTGCGACCCCCTCCTTCACACACAGTGCATCATGGCTTAGGAGGGAAATCGCTTGGGCAGGGCCCTGGCAGATGAACTTTGACAAAAATCACTCTGAAGTTTCTGTTCCAGGTTACTTAATGTGTGATGGTATAATTTTCTTGTCAAGTAAACTTTTTAAGGTTGAAGTTTTGGTATACATGAGCACATGGACAACAAAGTACACAAATCCTAAGTATAAAACTAGATGAATTTTCACAAACTTAACACACCCATGTGACCAGCACCCTGAGAGTCCCCATCCCTATTTCCAGTCCACCAACCCTGACTTCTGACTCTGGAGATGAGTTTTGCCCTTTTTGGGAATTTGTGTAAATTGACTCACACAGTACGAATTCTTTAGTGTCTTGTTTTGTTCACTGGGTGTGAAGTCTGTGCTATAGCAACTGATGATTCCTTCTTTTTTTTGTTTGTTTGTTTGAATTNATGAGTTTTGCCCTTTTTGGGAATTTGTGTAAATTGACTCACACAGTACGAATTCTTTAGTGTCTTGTTTTGTTCACTGGGTGTGAAGTCTGTGCTATAGCAACTGATGATTCCTTCTTTTTTTTGTTTGTTTGTTTGAATTATTTTTATTTTTTAAAAATTTTAATTGGAGGCTAATTACTTTACAATATTGTGGTGATTTTTGTCATACATTCGCATGAATCAGCCATGGGTTTACATGTGATTCCTTCTTATTCACTTCTCATATGAACATGCTCTTGAGGGCCTTCTGCAATTCCAGCTTTTTGGTTCTTACAAAAAAAACAAAAAACAGTGCTGCCATGAACCTCATTGTATCTGAGTTTCAGTGCATTTCTGACGAGTGTGGAACATGTTCAACTGTGGTGATGTTGCCCAACTGTTTTCCAAGGTAGCTGTACCATTTTCCATTCCCAACTTCCAGTTCCAGCTCCACCACATCCTCACTGAGAATTCTCTGGCATNAGTGCTGCCATGAACCTCATTGTATCTGAGTTTCAGTGCATTTCTGACGAGTGTGGAACATGTTCAACTGTGGTGATGTTGCCCAACTGTTTTCCAAGGTAGCTGTACCATTTTCCATTCCCAACTTCCAGTTCCAGCTCCACCACATCCTCACTGAGAATTCTCTGGCATTTTCCCCCTTCCTTTTGGCCATCTTGTTGGTGGTGTTAAAATTGCTCTCTGCTGGGAAGTGCTTCTCTCGTTTTTTAGTTGGCCTGAATTTCATGAATCTTCAGAGAACAGTGTCGCCTCTCTTGATCCTTTCAACTCTATTTTTCTGTTTCATTGCTTTCTGCTCCTTCCTGCCTTCTTTATTTCTTTGGGTTGGATTTACATCCCTGGTCTTCCTATCCGAGATAGCTGATACTAAGTTCTGACCTAACAGCTTCTTCCAGTCTTTTTTTGCTTCCGTGTATAAAGAAATACTAAATTTCAAGCATAGTAGGTGTTGTTTTTATTTGATAATTTGATAGTCAAACACATTTTATTTGCTTGATCTGTTTTGATTTGCTTTGATTTGAAATGATCTTCTCATTTTATGTGATATCAGCAGCAAGACTTGGGGCATGTTCATAAAGTAGCTGCTTTGTACTCCAGGACAGACAGCTGAGTCCCAGTAACCACACAGCATCTTTGCCTCCCTGCTGTCTACGCAGTGCAGACCCTGCTTATTTACAGCCAAACTTTCCACTAATGCAGCGTCCCTTGCCTGCTTTTTCAGATGTNTGCTTTGTACTCCAGGACAGACAGCTGAGTCCCAGTAACCACACAGCATCTTTGCCTCCCTGCTGTCTACGCAGTGCAGACCCTGCTTATTTACAGCCAAACTTTCCACTAATGCAGCGTCCCTTGCCTGCTTTTTCAGATGTTCATGCGCGCGCAGTTCGACTATGATCCCAGAAAGGACAACCTAATCCCTTGCAAGGAGGCGGGACTGAAGTTCATCACGGGGGATGTCATCCAGATCATCAACAAGGATGACAGCAACTGGTGGCAGGGCCGGGTGGAAGGCTCATCCCAGGAGTCAGCGGGCCTGATCCCCTCCCCTGAGCTGCAGGAATGGTGAGCCATTGATGGACGAGGACCCATGCCCACCACAGAGAACTGCCCAGCTTCCACAATCTGTCATGCTGTGTATCCTTTCTGTTGCACAATGGGGCCAACCTCCCAGTTTTCCTAGTACAATGGGTGGGTGGGGGGTGCGCAGGGGCAATGATGCCCTTATGAGCTTGACTGGCTGTTTTATGGCTAAAGGAGCCTGACTAGTTCTCCCTGTATCCACGGATCTCTGTGGCCACAAATGCTTTCCCTCAGCTTATAAAGCAGGCTGTGTGCACTGGGACACAATTCCCGCTCCNCAATGATGCCCTTATGAGCTTGACTGGCTGTTTTATGGCTAAAGGAGCCTGACTAGTTCTCCCTGTATCCACGGATCTCTGTGGCCACAAATGCTTTCCCTCAGCTTATAAAGCAGGCTGTGTGCACTGGGACACAATTCCCGCTCCCCCAGTGCCCTTCTGAGCCATGATCTTCTGAGTCCTGCAGAAAAAGTTAAAGTGAAGTTGCTCAGTCGTGTCCAACTCTTTGTGACCCCATGGACTGTAGCCCACCAGTCTCCTCTGTCCAGGGGATTCTCCAGGCAAGAGGACTGGAGAGGGTGGCCATTGTCTTCTCCAGAGGATCTTTCTGACCCAGGGATCGAACCTGGGTCTCCCACATTGTAGGCAGACTGAGCCTTGATGAGAACAGTCAAATTTTAAGGATGTGTCCATTATGCACATTTGTGGTACATAGGAAAGGTTATCCCTGTGCCCAAGTTGGATTGCCATCCCTATCAAAATACCCGTAGCATTTTTCACCAATGTAGAACAATCCTGAAACTTATTTGGAACCACACACACACACACACAAAAACCCTGAGTTTCCAACACAATCTTAAGAAAAAGAACAAAGCTGGAATTAGCACATTTCCTGGCTTCAGAGTATACTACAAAGCTACAGTCATCAAAAGAGCATAGTCCTACACCGCTATATTTAAAATGGATAACCAACAATGGCCTACTGTATAGCACATTGAACTCTGCTCAATGTCATGTGGCAGCCTGGATAGGAGGGGAGTTTGGGGGAGAATGGATACACGTATACAGATGGCTGAGTCCCTTTGCTGTTCACCTGAAACTATCACAATATTGTTAATTGGCTATACCCCGGTATAAAATAAAAAGTTTAAAAAATAGCATAATAGTGGCACAAGAACAGACACACAGACCAATGGAATGGAATAGAGAGCCCAGAAATAAACACATGTATTTAACATCAATTAACCTATGACAGAGGAGGTAAGAATATGCAAAGGAGGAAAGACAGTATCTTCAATAAGTGGTGTTAGGAAAACTGGACAACTACATTTACTTTACAAAATGAAATTAGAATATTTTTTCACACCATTTACAAAAAGAAAAGGGATTAAAGACTGAAGTGTTAGACTAGAAAGTATAAAACCCCAAGAAAAACTGGCTGCACTGTGTGGCTTGCAGGATCTTAGTTGCTCAACCATGCATTGAACCCACACTCTTGACAGTGAAAATGCAGACCTCTAAGCACTGCACTGCCAGGGGATTCACTATATTCCATTTAAAGTTATAAAATAACGGCCATACGTCCCTGTACTATATAATACATCCTTATAGCTTATTTATTTTATGCATAGCAGTTTTTGTATTAATACCTCTTAATNTAAGCACTGCACTGCCAGGGGATTCACTATATTCCATTTAAAGTTATAAAATAACGGCCATACGTCCCTGTACTATATAATACATCCTTATAGCTTATTTATTTTATGCATAGCAGTTTTTGTATTAATACCTCTTAATCCTCTACACCTATATTGCCCCTCCCTCTTCTTTTTCCTCAGTGGTAACCATGAGTTTGTCCTCCATATCTGTGAGTCTGTTCGTTTTATCTTATTCATTCATTCGTTTTATATTTTAGATTTCACATACAAGCAATAACTTAAAGTTTTGTTTTTCTCTGAGTTTTCACTAAGCCTAATACTCTCTAGGCCCATCCATGTTATTGTAATTGGCAGAGTTTCGTTCTTTTTCTTAATGGCTGAGTAATATTTCTCTGTGTGTGTGTGCCCACACGTGCATATGTGCATGTTACATCTTTATCCGTTCATCTGTTGGCGGACATGTAGGTTGTTTCCACGTCTTGGCTATTATAAATAATGCCTTGAGAGAAAGGGCTGGAGGCAGATGGTTCTAGGGGTTTCGTGTAGGGGGACCACACAGGCAAGTGACCCAGGGCTTTTGCACCAAGAAGCCACTGATGTCAACTCTGTTGTCTCTTCCCTCCAGGCGAGTGGCGAGTGGGGCCCACTCTGCTCCAAGTGAGGCCCCTAGCTGCAGCCCCTTTGGGAAAAAGAAGAAGTACAAAGACAAGTACCTGGCGAAGCACAGTGCAAGTACGCTCCCTGACTCACCACTGCTCCTGGTGTCCTGTGACCACATCCCTCTGCCTGGCTCCACAGTCAGGGCATGTGGGAGGAAGGCTGCTCATCACACTTTCCCCCTAGGGATCCACCCTGACCGCCTTCCAGACCTTTCTCAATACATCAGCTGACATTAGTATGACCCCGTGCAGGGTTTGAGCCACCTCAGACAGCAGCCTGTTTTCCTGAAATAACTATGATTGTGTTCTTTACCTGCTGTGGGCACAAGCAGGTTGTAGATAAGAAAGTAAAAATCATCCATGAATGAGCTACTGTCTGTTAAATGCCTCCTTCCTGCGGGGAGCATTTTCGAGAGAGACAGGAGCAAATTGCAGGACCTGAAAGCACCTGCCAAGTCAGGAGTCTCCATGAAGCCACAGAGGGCAGTTGTGTGACGTGGGAGGCGGCAGGATCAGAGTCAGGATGACACTCACATCCCCTGAGACAAAGGCCAGTACAGGCGGTACTGAGGAGATGACGGTGGTAGGGCAGATAGCTGGGGGCCAAAAGCTTACAGAAAATTTGAGTGCAAAGAACTGACCGACAGCTGTGTTGAGTTTCAGTGGCAGGGGGGTTGGGAAAACCAAGACATAGACCCCAAGGAAGGGCACCCACCATCAAGGGTCAGTCCCACCCGCAGTTGTCCCTACCAGTGTTCGAGCCTGTCTGGCTGATCTCAGCCTGCCTGGTTTGCCCAGCTCTGGGATGACCTTGGTTTGCTTTTCTTTGTCCCTAGTTTTTGACCAGTTGGATGTTGTTTCCTATGAGGAAGTGGTTCGGCTGCCCGCGTTCAAGAGGAAGACCCTGGTTCTCATCGGTATCTTCTTATTGCTTTGCTACTGGACATGACATTTCTGTTTGTGTTCCCCTGCCTGCAGGATGTACCCTACCTCCATTGCCTCCCTGCCTAGAGGATGTAACCTACCTCCATGCCTTCTCCCCACTCTGTTCCTCCAAAAAAAGTAGGGGGCAGTGAGGATGAAAAGGAAATGAGAAGTCGGGTGTCTTGGGCCTCCATATGGAGCAAATTTAAGAGTTTACTGTGTCCTTACCAGGACTCACCTTGGTTCATGTTGCTAGAGAGGGTAAACCTGGTACAGTTTTCAGCAACTAATTCTTTTAGGTGGTTTATCTGTCTGGCCAGCAGTAGGGATGCTCTAGGCCTATGCTTGCATTCTCCAGAAAAGGATTCAGGGCTCTGAAATGGAGCAAATCCTCCCTGTCTCTAGAAGGAAAAGGTTAGTTGGTTAGAGGATCTGTTTAAACTTGGAGGAAAAGCCTGTTCCATTCATTTTGGGGGAGTCTAGGAAGGCAAATAGCCTTCAGAAAGAAACCGAAAATGCCTTGTGGTAGCCAGCTCCTATGTGCAAACGAGAGCTGTGTTCTGAATTGTCATCAGGACACCAAGCCTTGAAACCCTTGATCCTCCTGACCCCAGCCCTTCAGAAGCCCATGCACTTTGCTTGACCTCTCACTGATCGTGGGCTCTGAGAGTTGAAAACTCACGTGTTAGTCCTCTTTCTAGCCCTGTCTTTGTCTCTGGGGAAAGAAATGGAAGCATTGATCTGCATGCCTGTCTCCTCTGTCCATGCAGGAGCCAGTGGGGTGGGCCGCAGCCACATCAAGAGTGCCCTGCTCAGCCAGAACCCGGACAAGTTCGCATACCCTGCTCCGTGTGAGTAGCTCAGGGGCCTGAGGGCCATGGTTCCATAGTGATCTGTCATTTTGTGATTTTTTTTTCCTTCTTGGCCATGCCATGTAGNGGCCGCAGCCACATCAAGAGTGCCCTGCTCAGCCAGAACCCGGACAAGTTCGCATACCCTGCTCCGTGTGAGTAGCTCAGGGGCCTGAGGGCCATGGTTCCATAGTGATCTGTCATTTTGTGATTTTTTTTTCCTTCTTGGCCATGCCATGTAGCTAGGGATATCCCAATCTCCCTGGCTAGGGACTGAACCCATGCTTTGGCAGTAAAGACAGAGCCCTAACCACCAGACGGCCAGGGAAGTCCCTTCTTTGTGATTTTTTCCCCCAAACATTTGATGATCAAAAGAAAAGATCATTTGGAAAGGTACAAATTTGTCCCTAGAGTTGCTGCAACCAACAAAGTAGTTATTCTGTTGGTCTGCATAAGGGACATAGTGGCACTTAGGGTCATTCAATAACTTAAAATGCAAACTGAGTTCGCAAGAGTGGGTGAAAGTAAGAAGAAGTTGGGTCAAAGAAGGGAAACTTTCAGTGCGCTTCCCAGAAGTCCAGACTATATATAGCCTGCAGATCGGTTTTATTTATTTATTTTTTTTCACAACACTGCATGGCATGTGGGATCTTAGTTCCCTGACTAGTGTTCAAACCTGTGCCCCAGCCTGCATTGGAGGGTGGAGTCTTAACCACTGGACTGCCTGTGAAGTCTCTGCGGATCTGCTCTGCAAAGATTTCCAGCTTCTGTGTCCCTGGGGGTGGTGTTGGAGAGAGAGGCAACTTTATGACTGCAGGAGGATGGGCGCTCACTCTGGAGCATTTAAACGTGTTCCTGGCCCACTTCATTTCATTGAGTCAGGCCCTGAGGGTCCTAATAAGAAAGTGAAGTTGCTCAGTCATATCCGACTCTTTGTGACCCCATGGACTGTAGCCCACCTGGCTTCTCCAGCCATGGAATTTTCTAAGCAAGAGTACTGGAGTGGGTGGCCTTTGCCTTCTCCAGGGGATCTTCTGGACCCAGGGATCAAACCCAGGTCTCCCATTTAGCGGGCAGACACTGTACTGTCTGAGACACCAGGGAAGCCCTTTGAAGATTCCCTGAATCAGAAGCCCCTGCACTAAAGGCAGCTGGGGTGGAGGTGTCGACGCCAGGGTCTGTGCCCCCGGGAGACACGGAGGGGGGCCCCTGGGTGGCTCAGGGATTGATCGGGGTTCTCGGGGTGCAGATACGACACGGCCAGCCAGGAAGAGCGAAGAAGATGGCAAGGAATATCACTTCATCTCCACAGAGGAGATGACGCGGAGCATCTCCGCCAATGAGTTCTTGGAGTTTGGCAGCTACCAGGGCAACATGTTCGGCACCAAGTTCGAGACTGTGCACCAGATTCACAAGCAGGACAAAGTTGCCATCCTGGACATCGAGCCTCAGGTAGGTCATCAGGGAAGGCCAGAGGAGATGAGAGCATGGTGCTGAAGAGCACAGCTCAGGGGGACCTGCAGGATATGCAGTTTGTCACTGGGGTCACCAGGAGGAAGAGCTGGACCAGCCATGCCAGAGACAGTCCTGGCCTTGGTGAGGCCCTAAGATGCTGATTGCCAGGGGTCTGCTGTGACCACTGACTCTTTTCCCTTCTCTTCTCCCTCCCTCCACTCCGTTTTTTTTTTTTTTCCCAGACCCTGAAGATCGTTCGGACAGCAGAACTTTCACCTTTCATTGTGTTCATTGCACCAACTGACCAAGGCATTCAGGTGGGAATGTAGGGTCTGTGCAGAGGGGCGGGAGACCCAACATATGGTTGGCAGGGTGCTGGCACAGCTCAATGTCTTAGCTGCTGTTGTCTTCCTGCCCTTGAGGTCAAGAAGACAGAGCACATGCGTCCAGTCTGTTCAGTTCAGTTCAGTTCAGTTCAGTTGCTCAGTCGTGCCTGACTCTTTGTGACCCCATGGACCACAGCACGCCAAGCCTCCCTGTCCATCACCAACTCCCGGAGTCTACCCAAACTCCTGTCCATTGAGTCAGTGATGCCATCTAACCATCTCATCCTCTGTTGTCCCCTTCTTCTCCCACCTTCAGTCTTTCCCAGCATCAGTCTTTTCTAGTGAGTCAGNAGCACGCCAAGCCTCCCTGTCCATCACCAACTCCCGGAGTCTACCCAAACTCCTGTCCATTGAGTCAGTGATGCCATCTAACCATCTCATCCTCTGTTGTCCCCTTCTTCTCCCACCTTCAGTCTTTCCCAGCATCAGTCTTTTCTAGTGAGTCAGCTCTGCGCATCAGGTGGCCCAAGTATTGGCATTTCTGTTCAATGGGGAGTTGTTAACCCACTAGCCAGGCCGTTGTTCCAGAAGCACAGAGATGGATGGTGGGCTTAAGAGGGGCAAATGTGGGGGACAGGGACCCTGGATATATGTGGCCCTAGGCCCACAGGGGTCGTGCTGTGGGGAGGGGGGACCATGTAGAGAAGCCTCCTGGCTCCCTAGGGCCAACGAGCTCCAAACCCCGCTGCAGACACTTTGCTTTTCACTGAACGCATCTGTGGAGACCTTCCTGAGCCTTTCTCAGGAGCTGTGGTCTCCCATCATTTGGATTTAGCAGAATTATTTAGTTCCCTAGGTATTCCATAGCAGCTCAGATGGTAAAGCGTCTGCCCACAGTGAGGGAGACCTGGATTCGATTGCTGGGACAGGAAGATCCCCTGGAGAAGGCAATGGCCACCCACTCCAGTACTCTTGCCTAGAAACTTCCATGGATGGAGGAACCAGGTGGGCTACAGTCCATGGGGTCACAAAGAGTTGGATATGAGTGAGTGACTTCACTGTAGTTCCCTCACTGCCTTCTTGATGGCTGTTTAGGTTTAAAACTTTTAATAGCATCAATACGACAATCCATGATTCTGTGCGTGTGCCTCCCATGTATAAATCTGTCTGTGGGAGACTGCACGTGGGGTCGTGTTGGGAATTTTGGATGTGGCGGGGGACTTGCCCCCGTTTCAGGAGCATGTCCTGCACTTTCATCTTTGGAGTCTGCTGAATGGGGAAGTGGAATCTCATTGAACTTGGGTGTATGACTGGAAGCAGTAAAGCATCTTGTCTAGACTCCCAAGGGCCAGGTCTGTCTGTTTTTCTCTCAACTACCTGGTCAGCTCCTAAGCTTATTTTTGTTCAGTCACTGGCCTTATTAATTTCTGGGAACTCTGTGTGAGGGTTATTAGCCCTTAATAGTATCAGTTGCAACCCCCGCCCCTCAATGTGGCCTTTTAGTGTTTATTGGGCTTTCCTGGTGGCTCAGCTGGGAAAGAATCTGCCCACAATGCAGGAAACCTGGGTTCAATCCCTGGGTTGGGAAGATCCCCTGGAGAAGGGAAAGGCTACCCACTCCAGTATTCTGGCCTGGAGAATTCCATGGACTGTATAGTCCAGGGGTTGCCGAGAGTCGGACACGACTGAGCGGCTTGCACTTTCATGTTTATTGCTACTGAGACGTCTTCAGGGAACACTTCTGCATAACCCAGCCCATTAACATTCTCAGGCAAGGGCTGCAGGGTTTTAGGTTTGTTTTTGTTTTTTTTTTCCAGTGAATGAAAGTCAGTCATGTCCGACTCTTTGCAATCCCATGGACTGTAGCTCACCAGGCTCCTCTGTCCATGGGATTTCCCAGGCAAGAATACTGGAGTGGGTTGTCATTTCCTTCTCCAGGGGATCTTCCTGATCCAGGGATTGAACCAGGGTCTCCTGCATTGCAGGCAGATTCTTTACCATCTAAGCCACCAGGGAAGCCCTTAGGCTTTTCAGCACGTGATTCAAAGTTGGGTGGTGGGCACGGTGATCAAGTCCTCCACTTGAACCACCCTGGGCCTCCCGGGCAGGGCACATGCTGCCTGTTCCATCCATGGGCCTCTCCCTTCTCTCCTCCACAGACGGATGCCCTGCAGCAGCTGCAGAAGGACTCGGAGGCCTGTCTCTTATACACATCTAGATGTGNCCCAGGCAAGAATACTGGAGTGGGTTGTCATTTCCTTCTCCAGGGGATCTTCCTGATCCAGGGATTGAACCAGGGTCTCCTGCATTGCAGGCAGATTCTTTACCATCTAAGCCACCAGGGAAGCCCTTAGGCTTTTCAGCACGTGATTCAAAGTTGGGTGGTGGGCACGGTGATCAAGTCCTCCACTTGAACCACCCTGGGCCTCCCGGGCAGGGCACATGCTGCCTGTTCCATCCATGGGCCTCTCCCTTCTCTCCTCCACAGACGGATGCCCTGCAGCAGCTGCAGAAGGACTCGGAGGCCATCCGCATCCAGTATGCACACTACTTTGACCTCTCCCTGGTCAATAACAGCGTTGAGGAAACCCTGAAGACATTGCAAGAAGCATTTGACCAGGCGTGCCGTTCCCCGCAGTGGGTGCCTGTCTCCTGGGTTTACTAAGCTTTGCACCATAGTGGGGAGTGACTGGGGGCCCCTGTTCAGCCTTTGGAAGTCCACCCCGCCTTGCTCTTTTAAGACCACAGGCTCGCTAGCTTTGTGTCAGCTTCTAGCTCTCTACAACTCTCTTCCTCATGAGGCCGGTGGGTGTCTTGTCTTCTTCACATTTCTGAAGGGCTGGGCTGATTTCACGATGGAGCAGGATTTTCAAAGTATACCTGCACAGTGAGGGCCAGAAGCACTCAGCCAAGGCAGCTGCTGATCACAGCTAGTGCCCACAGGGAGGAAAAGCAATGGACCTCCTGGCCCTCTGAAGCCTGCACCCCTTTTACCTTTGGTCACACCAGGCATTTCATGTGTCTTTGAAGAGCATTTGTCACTGCGACTTTCTACCCTGCCAAATCAAACAGCTGTGCAATAGGATGGGTCTGCGCTAGGGAAACCCTCAAAAGCAATAAAGGTATTGCTGTGTTAAAATGCCAGTGAGCTTGTGCCTTTTAACTCTGGTTCCCAGCTGCACCCCAAGCCCCTGGGGTGCAGAGATGCCTCTCCTGTGTTCTGAAGTCTCTCTCAAGCTTGCGACAACCTTAAGCCTAGAGGTCAGGCTCAACTGGATTTCTGGGCACAGGTGGCGGCGTCTACATGCACATGAACACGCCTGTGTGGTGTACAGACACACTGGGAGCCAAAGTCTAAGGGGACTGACTCTACATTCTGCTCCGGGGGGTCGGGGGGTACATGCTCTGAACTGCTTTGCTTCCACTTGCTTTGGACTTGATTTTGANTTTTTTTTTTTTTTAATAAGATGTTATGGAAAAATCCGAGCAAACTTTTTGGCCAATCCAGTATTTCAGTTCAGTAACTTTTGTGGTCTTGAATTTCCTTCAGATTTCTTTATTTCCATTCATGTTGATAAGATTAAGTGTATCACACTACCTGACCCAGGTGCAGCTGTACCCTTAAGACTTACATGAGGCTGTTGTCCATGTACAGGCACCTGAGAGTGTCTTACCCTGGATGGGAACCCACCATGGGCACTTCCTGGAGGCATTACGTCCTGGCATGCCTAGGGCAGGGGAAAGCCAGCCTTGGGCTGGCGTGTCCAGGTGGCTCTCAAGTGTCCCGGGCAGTGCAGGCCATCAGAAACCATCACTGGGAATGTGGCTGACCCTTGCTGCATTTGCACGCCCCTCCCCACGACTCCACATACTATTATTGGTTCCAAATCACCTCCCTGATCATCAGTACAAGCTTCAGCAGCTCCTGGAGTGGGTGTCTGAGCCCAAATGTGTCTGCAGGTGCCTAAACAACCCCTTGTCCCCCACCTCCCACAAACATGGAGAACCCTTCTCCTCTCTCTGATTGTGGAGATCACCAAATTGGCAGTTATCCCCTGTCTTGAAGATGCCAGAGTACCTGATCCCACTCCAGGCCCCAAGGGAAATGTTAGCAGACACAGAAAAAGGTAACCACACATCCAGGAAAAGCACCATATTTCCACTAGGACATAAAGATCTCTACATTTTTAATTGCCATGTCTTTTGTTGTTGTTGTTCTGCTAACTTGTAGATCAATAATTAGAAAAATCCAACAGGAACACTTAAAAAACTTCAGAAGGAAATTTAATCAGTAAAAATTACAACCTTCTCCCAGCAGGGAAAGGAACGAAAGAGTAAAACAAAGCCTAGAGGAATGGTTTTTTTTTTTTTGGGGGGGGTGGGGGGAACTGAGCTCACAAACACATCTAGCCAGGTGGAGTCAGGCGCCTGAGGTGGTGTGTACATGTACAAGCTGTGAAGTGTACACATGGGAGGGCATGGAAAGAGCGCACAAGACAAGTGTGGCAGAGCCCTCAGCCAGGCCTCCACCTGGAAAGGAAATCCAGGTGACCGAGGGAACTCTTGACATGAGACCGCTGTCCTCAGCACGCTGGCAAAAAAAAAGATTATCCCCTCAATAACATGGTTCAGTTTTTTTTTTTTTTTTCACTTGCTCTAGACCATTTTGTGGAACTGCCTTTTTTTGTTTAGAAACTTTTTAGATGAGGGAAGTGGAGAAGCCAACTGGGAGAGGCCCAGGATGGTCAGCCAGCCCTGGGAAACAGCCATGGGTGGGCACTGGGCAGCGCTGGGTCTGCAGGGGAGGTGCTGTGAGTCTCCTGGGTGGAACAGTGGACGACACCCAGTCCACCCCCTTCACCAGGGTCCTTACAACAGGACAAGATGGGGCGGCCGTGCCAGGGGGCGTCAACAAGGGCTCTGTGAGCTGCTCCCACATGCCGGCCTCTCCACCCTTCTGGGGACCTCAGGTCCCCTCCCTCGAGGACCAATNCCAGTCCACCCCCTTCACCAGGGTCCTTACAACAGGACAAGATGGGGCGGCCGTGCCAGGGGGCGTCAACAAGGGCTCTGTGAGCTGCTCCCACATGCCGGCCTCTCCACCCTTCTGGGGACCTCAGGTCCCCTCCCTCGAGGACCAATGGAGCTCCAGGTTCACAATAAGGCTTTGATGGCTCCTCCCACCTGGACGCTGTGCCACACGTGGCTGCCCCTACTCAGAGACCATTTCCACTTTTATTTTCTTCTTCTTCTTCTTCTTGGTGCTGTCACTGTCCTGGGAGGAAAAGCAAGCAAGCATCTCATAAGCACCGCCACTTTCCCAGTCCCACCCCGTTGGGGTAACCAGAAGGTGATGCCCATGACTCGGATGTCCTGGGTGACATCCATCTTGTGGATCATCGTCCTGAGTTTTTCACTGATGCCTTCGCCTTCACACTCCCCAGCTCCGCAGCCTCCCAACCCACCACACACAGAATCCTAACTGAGCTGATGCTAGGAAACCTGGGCCCATCCCATCCTCCCTCCTGGGCAGTGGGCAATGCCTTCCCCTCTCAGGGACCCAGGGGGGCCCGGGTCCTGGGCCTGCCCGCACACACCCCAGCTCCTGGCTTCTCCACAGCAGCTTTGGCTTTCTCCTTCTTTTTCTTCTTCTTTTCCTTCTTGACTGCCTGTGGAGCTGCCGGGGACGTGTCCTCACTCTCGCTCTCTCGCTTCCGCTAAGGTGGAGACCACGGATGCACATTAGATCCGAGACCGACGTGGATGAGAATGTTTTCAGTGAGTCACAAAAGGTGGGGAGCCAGTCCGCCAAGAGGATCCTGATGGGATCCAACAGGAAGTTTGCAAAAACCCCCAAAGGGGCCTGGCTTAGCAGGCATTCAGAGACTGTCATGCCTGAAGGCCAGGAAGCCAGGGCACAGCCGGAGTGCCAGGGCAACNAAGGTGGGGAGCCAGTCCGCCAAGAGGATCCTGATGGGATCCAACAGGAAGTTTGCAAAAACCCCCAAAGGGGCCTGGCTTAGCAGGCATTCAGAGACTGTCATGCCTGAAGGCCAGGAAGCCAGGGCACAGCCGGAGTGCCAGGGCAACACAGAAAGGCCGCCTCCTCCCTGGGGTGCTCCTGAGAGCCCTCAGAGGAGGCAGGTGGGTTAGGAACCCCACCTACCAGGTTCCATGGCAGGTCCTTTCCAGGACATTCGGTGGCACCCACAGTAACAGACAAGCCACCGTGCCATCTGATGCCAGCGCCCCCCAGCCCTGAAGCCACCACATGCACAGGTGTTCGCTGGCCTTCTGCCAAGTTCTGCCTGGCCCCAAGTGTCCCCATCTCAATTCCAACATACTCCTGCCACCCGTAAACCCCACTCTGTTCCACAGCTGTGGCCTGAGCTCAGCCGGCAGCCCAGTCTAACCCCCAGGCCCACAGAACTCCCCAACAGACACAACAGACCAGCAGCTGGTGGGGCTGGGTGGAGTGTTCCAAAGCCAGCACAGCACACCACTCACCTTTGGGGTTTTCACTACCTCAGCAACTACCGGCGTGGCTTTGACTGCTTTGGGTGGCACATCTTTCTTGGCAGAATTGCTACAAGAGGAGCAGAAGCAAATGGTAAGGGTCGCAGACCTGCTGTCCTCAGAGGCCCAGCTGCACAAAGGCATATCCAGCCAGTCGAAAGCCACCATCAGAATACTGATGCTGGAGAGAAGAGCTCACCACNGTGGCACATCTTTCTTGGCAGAATTGCTACAAGAGGAGCAGAAGCAAATGGTAAGGGTCGCAGACCTGCTGTCCTCAGAGGCCCAGCTGCACAAAGGCATATCCAGCCAGTCGAAAGCCACCATCAGAATACTGATGCTGGAGAGAAGAGCTCACCACTGCCACTTGCAGCCTGACTCCATCTAGAGTCCCACAAGCCAGGCTGGCAAGGGATAACCATTGGCTGTGTGGGGTCCAATGAATGCCCTGACCTGCCCGGGGCAGCCGGGGTTAAGCACCAGCCCCCAAGGCGAGTCCCAACAGCCGTTCCCTGAGCACGTTTTCTCCATATCTGGCTCCATACTCATTGGAAGGACTGATGTTGAAGCTGAAACTCCCAACACTCTGGCCACCTGATGTGAAGAGCTGACTCATTTGAAAAGACTCTGATGCTGGGAAAGATTGACGGCGGGAGGAGAAGGGGACAACAGAGTATGAGATGATTGGATGGCATCACCGAGTCAAAGGACATGAGTTTCAGCAAGCTCTGGGAGTTGGTGATGAACAGAGAGGCCTGCCGTGTTGCAGTCCATAGGGCTGTAAAGTCAGACATGACTGAGCACCTGAACTGAACCAAGTTGAGGTTCTCACCAGAATGGCCAGGAGGCGGCATTCAGGACTCGGCGCTCCACACCCTTCCCCCCTCCCCTGCCATCAAGGGACCCCGGCATCTAGGCAGGCCCCCTATCCACTACGGGGCTGGCCAACAGCCACCCTCACCTGTAGTCGACNTCGGCGCTCCACACCCTTCCCCCCTCCCCTGCCATCAAGGGACCCCGGCATCTAGGCAGGCCCCCTATCCACTACGGGGCTGGCCAACAGCCACCCTCACCTGTAGTCGACGTACTCTTGTGTCCAGGTGGTAGGTGTGCTGTCGGTGGGCTTGCCGTGCTTGTCCAAAAGACCCTGCTTGATCATCATCTTCTTCTGACTCGCCTGAAGGACCGGCAGGGTGTCCAGGTTACAATAGTGTCGATGCAAAGCAGGTATCATAACCACACACACACATAGCAGAGCACTCGGAACTCACCCTCTCTTCCACAGGTGCAGACATGGGACTTTCAAAGGGCTTGCTGTATTCCTGGGAGTCTCTGCAGTCTCATTTGTACCACCTGCCATTCCAGCGGCCCCAGACGCTTCCCTCCCCACTGTACCTCAATATCTCACATCGTGTATTTCTACTGGAGTGGCTCAAGCAGAGATCCCTTGTCCCGATTCCCTGACCAGGCCAAAGCCCTCATGGTGGACTTGAGGTACCAGGGACCTTGCCACACCCCTTCACCAGGCCCTCAAGTATGCCGAAAGTCACCCTGTGGTGCAAATGCACTGAGGTCCATCTATGATCCCCTTAGCCTAAAGATCCTCAGGTCCAAGTGAGGCACATTTCTAACCAGCACTGACTTCCCAGAGCCTGGCATAATGCCAGGACATAGCAGTGGAGACACACCAAGAGCTGCTCAAGTATTCAACAAAGCAAAATAACAATGCTGCGCAGGGCACAGGCCCAGTCCCACTTACTTACTTTTGGCCCTAAACCCCACTTCCGAGGGTNAGAGCCTGGCATAATGCCAGGACATAGCAGTGGAGACACACCAAGAGCTGCTCAAGTATTCAACAAAGCAAAATAACAATGCTGCGCAGGGCACAGGCCCAGTCCCACTTACTTACTTTTGGCCCTAAACCCCACTTCCGAGGGTAAGTGTCTCTCTCCATGATAACTCTCTTGATCTTGGCTACAATGCCATGGTCACAGGTGGAGATCACTGCTGTGGTCATCAATGCAATTGCTGCAGGTGTTGGAAAGAGATAAAAGGAAAGACTTGATAACCAATGAAGCCAAATGCTGCCATTTTATACAAGTTTTACAAACTTCTTGAAAACTTGTAAGCTTGGACTTCCCTGGTGGTCCAGTGGTGAAGAATTTACCTTCCAATACACGGGACACGGGTTCGATTCCAAGTTGGGGAACTCAGATCCCACATGTCACAGGGCACCTACGCCGGGGTGCCACAAGCAGTGAGACCACGCACAACCAGAGAGAAGCCTGCATAGCCCAACAAAAGATCCTGTGTGCCACCACTAACACCCAACACAGCCAAACAGATAGATGATTTTTTAGAAAACAATCTCACTGTTGAAATAAAACTCTTAAGCTCTACTGCCTTGAGGTTTCCATTGCAGAGAGTTGCATATGGAGAAAATCCACCATCAGGGGAAGACAGCCTGTGAAATCATGTTCCACTTATCAAGTGCAAAAAAATACTGATACTAATCACACTCATCAAAATCTATGCTTTGGACGTCCTCAGAGGAGACTTCATAAGAAGTATTCAACTGGCCAAAAAGTTTGGTTTTTCCAGTTACATATCTCAGAAAAATCCAAATCCATTTTTTGGCCAGGCCGATACATCGAAAGCTCTTTAATGTGCATTATTTACACCAGGAATAAAGAGTGTCATCAGGATCCCTTTCCAGCTGTGCACAATCAAGATGGCCACAGAGTGGCCAGCAGCCAGAGGGGAAGGGCCACCTCGGTAACGAACCCCAAAGACATACATGTCATGCTTGGACCTCAGATGGGGACAATCCAACAGTAGCTAAAGTTGCGCCAAGTTAGCATTGCACAGAGAGGGAGTGGACTGAAGGCTCTGCAGTTACCACCTTTATTCCCCACCTGTTGATGATTTCTTCTCTCACTGGAGAGCTAAACCACTGAGACAAGGCTCCTAACAGCAGCTGGCAAGACAAGAGGAAACCCCGCTGACCCCTTCTCACACATGCCTGTCCGAACTGGACTTTTGGGCTGTGACAACCCCACAGACCCCAAGGAACACAGGGATTCATTCAGTCACCCCACGAGGCCAGGCCTTGGGCACCCCCTCCAAGGGAACCTGGCTGTCATGGTGCAGAGCAGACAAGGGCCGCTTGCCTCTTACCCATGCAAATGGCCTCCCCTTTGGTGGTGATGACCACGATCTCCTGATTGACCTCAATGCCATCCTCGTAGCGCAGGACACCTGGGAGCATGATCTTCGCCCCGTAGCAGATGGCGTTCACCTGGCGGGATGACGGCCCCATGAGTGACCCCATCACAGGGTGGCCCCTGCCCTCCACCCCACCCCACACTGGGCCAGAGCAGGTCGGGGGGACCAGCGAGCACCCTGTACCCATGCCAGAGGCACGACGGCATCCACAGGCTGCCATGCAGCTTGGATCACAGCCGCCACGCACCACAAGTTGATTCAGAAATGTAACCAGGGCTGGAAGTTGCTACTCCTGTTCAGAGTTTACCTGTTCTCTATTTCTCAGCATGAAGGGAAAACACCCTAACAGAGCTAGGTAATAACTACCTTCCCAGGTCATATTCCTAGGTAATAATTATATCCCCAAAGGAATGAACAAGCAACACTGCCAAGGCCTGCTGAACCAATCCTACATGTTTTGACATGTCCTTTACGGACCCAGAGATACATATCAAGGCCAGCTCTCCCCGAGTCCACCCACACTCGAGGTGTCCAATCCACCCCGAGGGTCTTGTCTTCACTCGCCCTATTTCTCCCCTCCCTTGAAATTCCTCCAGAAGCCACTAATTTGACCCTAGCAAAAGGGAATCACATTCACGTTGCTTGTCTTGTGTATTGTTTTCTCTAACATTATAGGGGCAAACTGTGGTATGCCTCTTCAGTTTTTTGTCTTTTATTATAAACTCTAACATCTAAACAGTTAAANCCAGAAGCCACTAATTTGACCCTAGCAAAAGGGAATCACATTCACGTTGCTTGTCTTGTGTATTGTTTTCTCTAACATTATAGGGGCAAACTGTGGTATGCCTCTTCAGTTTTTTGTCTTTTATTATAAACTCTAACATCTAAACAGTTAAACATGTATATAGTTTAAGATCTGAGTATGAACGAACAAGCTCAAATTATTAAATATACAAACTATTACTTTCTATGAGATTATTTAGTATGCATACTAAGAAAAAAGGCTTGATAATCTCCACAACGTTTAGGTTTTATGGCCTCAAATTGGGATTTATTTCAACAAAGCTTTTAATGCAGATTCTGAAAGGAGAACTAGCCAACTCTCTAATCTCAATCTTTTATCCCCATCAAAACAACTTTTTCTAGCAATAGTTAAAAAAAAAACCAAGGTGTCTTAGGCACATGCAAAACTACCAGTTTATGGAACAGCAAATTTTATGTACCACTAACAGTCTATTTCTTGAACCAAATAANATCTCAATCTTTTATCCCCATCAAAACAACTTTTTCTAGCAATAGTTAAAAAAAAAACCAAGGTGTCTTAGGCACATGCAAAACTACCAGTTTATGGAACAGCAAATTTTATGTACCACTAACAGTCTATTTCTTGAACCAAATAACTTACTCTAAATGTTTCATGGAATTAGGCCCAATATTAAACTTTTACTTTATATTTGGTTTTCACTTAATAAAGTTAATTGTAAATACTTCCATTAACAAAAATAAATTAATCCAGTGCCCAATATACAAAACCAGAAACGAAACCCCAAGGAAAATAGTGGTTTTAAGATCACAAAATCCTATCTCGTTAAATACAATGAAATTTTCAGGCCATGGACCACATTTCCTCTCCTGAGCTCCCATTTTGTGCAAATAGAACTTACTGCACTATCTTTCATGACTAGCCGTTTATGAGACGTCAACAGCTTTTCCAAAGGGTAAACGACTCGCCGCAGGTAACTCTCATCCTTATGGTTGTCATACAGCCATTGGGCATCAAGCACGTCATGCATCGTCACCATGTGGTCCTGGGAAGTAGCCGCGCATGAAAATTAATCAAGTGCCATTGTACCCCCAATAGGCAAATGGGACCTCACACTTCCAAACACTGAATCAGTTTTGTCTCGCCTGCTAGTCCAAGCTCATTAGTCTTTGGTCTGTTTTCAGTCACCTATGTAACTGGTGGTCTAGTAAACCTAAGCAGGCATATCTGTAGGCTAGGGAGTAAACGAATAGAGAGTAACAGTCTCCATCCACACACACCCCAGCCTGTGTTTTAATGTCCCAAAGTTTAATTAACAGAACAGGGGAAGCTGCCCCGCACTGAACTCAACACTTTGGAAACTGCCTTTTCTGGGATGGGAAGTAGGTAGAGTTCTACCAACGGCTAGAAGANTAACAGTCTCCATCCACACACACCCCAGCCTGTGTTTTAATGTCCCAAAGTTTAATTAACAGAACAGGGGAAGCTGCCCCGCACTGAACTCAACACTTTGGAAACTGCCTTTTCTGGGATGGGAAGTAGGTAGAGTTCTACCAACGGCTAGAAGATCTAAGTATCAGCTGGCTTTAAGAAAAAAAAAACAACTCCTTAAGAATAAAAAAAAACAACTCCCACCAAAGACATACCTTTTCACTCATGACTCCAGAACGAACCCTCCGGAGTTCCTGCATCTGACCACCAACTCCCAACAACAAACCAAGGTGAACACACAGCGTCCGAATGTAAGTGCCAGCCTCACAACTCACCCAGAAGATTCCTAAAACACATGCACACACAAAAGTAGCACATATTTCCCTAAGTAAACACATGAAAGAAAGAAAGTGAAGTTGCTCAGTTGTGTCCTGACTCTTTGCGACCCCATGGACTGTAGCCCACCAGGCTCCTCCATCCATAGAATTTTCTAGGCAAGAGTACTAGAGTGGGTTGCCATTTCCTTCTCCAGAGGATCTTCCCAACCCAGGGACTGAACTTGGGTCTCCCGTGTTGCAGGCAGAACACTTTACCATCTGAGCCACCAGGGAATCCCTTAGGGAGAAAGGTATTGAGTATGATGTTTGCTTTAAGTCTTTCTTTATGGATACCCGTATCAGATTAAGGAATTATTCTTCTATGCTTAACTCATTGAATAGTTTTTATTATAAAAGGGTGGGCCTCCCTGGGGACTCAGATGGTAAAGTGTGCCTGCAATGTGGGAGAGACCTGGGTTCGATCCCTGGCTCAGCAAGATCCCCTGGAATAGGCAATGGCCATCCACGNTCTATGCTTAACTCATTGAATAGTTTTTATTATAAAAGGGTGGGCCTCCCTGGGGACTCAGATGGTAAAGTGTGCCTGCAATGTGGGAGAGACCTGGGTTCGATCCCTGGCTCAGCAAGATCCCCTGGAATAGGCAATGGCCATCCACGCCAGTACTTTTGCCTAGAAAATTCCATGGATGGAGGAGCCTGGTGGGCTACAGTCCATGGGGTCACAAAGAGTTGCACACAACTGAGCAACTTCACTTTCTTTAAGTAAACACATGACCAGGTGAGAAACCCAGTTATTCTCTACCTGCAGCAACGAAACTGGAGATGACACAAGTCACAATTACCCCATACGCTCAAGGCAGCTACTTTTACCAGATTCTGATTCTGGATAATTCATTTGACACCAGAGTGCTCTGTGTCAGCTCAGTGCCCCACAGGCCTGAGGACCCACCTAATCGTCTTTCAGGGTCATACTCAATCATTTTGCTCTCGTAGATGGTTCTGACTCGGAGTTGCCTTTTTACTGCAGCAATGAGTGGGGGTCGCTGGAATAAGGCACCTGTCAGGGTTTCTAGGGCCTGGGAAGAAACACAAACAAAATTGCTTTTACTGCATGGACTCAAAGATGATCAAAGGGCAGATTTGAGGAGTTTAAGGGCACAAGTGACACATAGAAGTTCTCCTGCAATCACTAAAAGGGCCTTTCAATTTCTGATTCCTTTTGCAACTCCACATGGGTGGCTC
This sequence comes from Neotragus pygmaeus, assembly GCA_006410875.1. NCBI lineage: Eukaryota > Metazoa > Chordata > Mammalia > Artiodactyla > Bovidae > Neotragus > Neotragus pygmaeus. The sequence goes on along the minus strand of SJYV01016385.1, from coordinate 32,255 downwards.
AGGACCGATCACAAGCCTCTCCTCAGAAGGCACATGAGCAGAAGTGTCTGCCGTCTGCAGTCAGCTGCCCAGGTCGGCCTAGTGGCTCAGGTGGCTTCCCTCCAATGACAGACTTACCCTAGAAAGCTGAGTCCCCCCTTCGATAGCATTGTGCAGCCGGACAATCCCCACATACTCTTTGCCTGTAAAATGACAAGAGTAGTCAGGTGTGGCCACTGAGTTTGCTGTTACTTCCTATATGCTTATATCACTCGTAATCTTGTGCAGCCACGGAAAATTTCTATCAAATTTGCAGGAAGACAGATTTCAGGATGCAGATGTAGGAAAGGAACGAAGACCCTAATATCGTAGGTTCAACTCTCAACATGTTGAGAAGGACAAGAACACCTGTGGACAGCCTGCCTGGAGGCCACCTTGAAAGGCCAAGAAGAATTTTCCCTGATGACAACGAGGAAGCATTATTTTAGGCAGAAGCTGCAGGGTATTTCAAAGAGCCTGAAGTGACAGGCCTATAGCCAGACTTGGACTCAGCTCTGCCTCAGGGCTAGAAGCAGATCCACCTGGCTCCACATGTTTGTCAAAAGCACTCAGAACTCCCAACAAGGCAGCCTCATCAGGATCTGGCAGAAAACAGAAGACACATACCAAGCCATAGTATCCCTTGGTTCTATTTTTTTTGGGGGGGGGGAGGTTTGTAAGATTTTACCAACATAAGAAATCACTTCTGAAAGCCACATGCAGAAGGGCAAGGAAACACAGAAAGACTTCCCATCTTCAAGCTGCCCCGTCCTTCTTCCCACTCTGATTTACCTGCGCTCTGCTGTGATTTCACCAAGCGAGTGGCTCGTTCGATGCACACTATTAAACAACCAGTCACCTTGGGATCCAGGGTTCCACTGTGTCCTGTCTTCTCGACCCGAAGTATTCGCCGGATCCAGGCTACCACCTCATGGGAAGAGGGGTTGGAGGGCTTATCAAGGTTAATGAAACCTGTCCTAGATTGGGAAAGAAATTACTGTGTCATCAACTCTGGGCCTCAGATGAAAACTAAATTTGCAGAGTAAAAACCAAGTGTTGACCATGGGCACAGGTTATCATATATATTGAGGGCATGTCACCATCTCCTTGAATCACTGATGTGAAAGGGTCATTATGCAAAGAAGTGTGTGCTTGCTCCCAACACGCTTACCTGATATAGTCCCCAATCTCCCTCTTCAGAGGATTTGAACCACAAGGAAGAGGTGTGTAATGTGTTGTCCTTACATTTAGCTTATCAAAATTCTAGAAAGCAACGATACAACACAAAATAAGCAATAAAACATTAACATGTGGAAAATTAAGTCAGGCCCACTACAAACCATGATAAGGCGACCCTTTTGGTTCCTGTTTTGGATCTTGCTCCTGTATTTCCAGTATATGCTGTGGCAGACTGCTAAGCCCCACCACATGCTAGAGAAATTATCCAAGTAAGAAGACAAATTTGCTCCCTCCTCCAGAAAGACCTCCTGGGGTCCTACAAACAAATGTGGCTTCACTGCACAGGCTTATGCGTAAAATATGGACTAGCTTTTATTTTCTCAGGCACCAAAGGTAGCCAGCTGGAGGAAGACTGGCAACATGGTTCCTCACACCTGACCAGCTCACTCTTGCCTTCAACGCTCCCATTCCACTCCTTGTATCTGCTTCTCATCACTCTTTCCAAGCTTCCACCACCAGTCTGAAAACGCTCCCTTCAGTGCAAGTTCATTAGCTTCATGTTGGTACTTCCCACAAGCAGCAATTATTTTAACTGCCTGTATCTTCCACCTCTAGATTTTACATTCCATGATGGTAGGACTATTGCCAACATGTAAAAATAAGAAAGCCAGATGCTATCTAAATAGCAGACACATCTGGCCAAGCAGAAATTCAACTGCATTAAATTATATAAACAAATCTCATATTTGACCTCTTATTTAGTGGTTGATTNGATTTTACATTCCATGATGGTAGGACTATTGCCAACATGTAAAAATAAGAAAGCCAGATGCTATCTAAATAGCAGACACATCTGGCCAAGCAGAAATTCAACTGCATTAAATTATATAAACAAATCTCATATTTGACCTCTTATTTAGTGGTTGATTCAAATTTTCTAGGCAATAATACTGGAGTGTGGCCATTTCCTTCTCCAGTGGATCTTCCCGACCCAGGGATCAAACCCGGGTCTCCCGCATAGTGGGCAGACACTTTACCATCTGAGCCACCAGGGAATCCTGTCTTTCAGTAAACTTACCTCCTAATCTCACAGCTGGCACCCATTATGTCAGTAACGAAATTTTAACTCTATTCATTACTGAACTACTTTATGAAAAGCCCAACAAAATAATCAATAACTCCTAGAGTATGTGATACATGCTGGGCACTTCAGCACGTTTCATGGATCACCTATGCAACCCTCAATGGGCCTTCTGAAAGAGGAGGTATTATTTGCCAAGAGCCTCAGAGAGGTCAAGATTAGTCTAAGGTCACACAGTGCCTGACCCAAAGGGGTCTAGCATCGAAATCTATGCTGTAAAGCATGTACTACTCCACAAACCAGTAAATGTCTGTAAAGTGAAGCTTCAGTATTCTTGCCTTGAGAACCCCATGAACAGAATGAAAAGGCAAAATGACAGGATACTGAAAGAGNGCATTTATTTCTGGGCTCTCTATTCTCTATTGATCTATATGTCTGTTTTTGTGTCAGTTCCATGCTGTTTTGATTATTGTAGCTTTTCAGTACTCTCTTAAGTCTGGGAGGTTATGCCTCCTGCTTTGTTCTTTTCCCTCAGGATTGCTTCAGCAATTCTGGGTCTTCCATGGTTCTAAATAAATTTTAGGATTATTTGTTCTAATTCTGTGAAAAATACCATGTGTAATTTGATAGGAATTATATTAAATCTGTAGATTGCTTTGGGTAGTATGTTCATTTTAACCATATTAATTCTTCCAATTCAAGACCATGTTTACCACACATATTTTAATGTGCTGTGTTTGTATTTTCATTTCGTTCAAAATGTTTACTATTTACCTTTTTTTCTTTGCTACATTAATCATTTAGATGTTTACTTTTAGTTCCCAAATATTTGGGGGATTTTCTAGATATCTTTGTGTTATTTTTTTAATTTAAAATTTAAGTTTTAAATATTGAAATCTTGTGATTTCAATATTTTAAATTTATTGAGACTTGTTCTACAGCCCAGGATATGATATGCCTCATGAATGTTCCTTGTGGCCAGAAAAAGACTGTGTGGTTGTTGCCTGGAATGTTCTATAAATGTTAATAGGTCAAGTTAGTTGATAATGTTGTTCAAACCATGTATATTCTTACTGATTTTTTGTACTTCTTTCATCAGTTATTGAGTGATGGCTAGTGAAATCTCTCAGAGAAGGCGATGGCACCCCACTCTAGTACTCTTGCCTGGAAAATCCCATGGACAGAGGAGCCTGGTAGNGAGTCTGAGTGAACTCCGGGAGTTGGTGATGGACAGGGAGGCCTGGCGTGCTCTGATTCATGGGGTCGCAGAGTCGGACACGACTGAGCGACTGAACTGAACTGAACTGGGCACCTGGGCATGTGTCTCAGCTTTCCTTGCTTCCCCACACCTGACCCTTCAAGGTGGCTGTCGGATCAGTCCCGATGCCGAAATGAAGACAGAAGTCGAGACACATAGAGCTCTGCAGCTTCTAATTTCCATCCTGCTAGAGTGGCACTGCCCAATAGAAACAGAGTGCGAGTCCCTTGTGGGCTTTTAAATTTTCCAACATCCACTTGAAAAAAAAAAAAGCGAAGTAGAAGGTTACATCGGTTTCAGTAACAGACTGTATTTAACACAACGATCGGCAATATCGTTTTAGCTTATAAGCAATGCACAACATTATGAATGACATATTGTACCATTTTTTTGTTTGTTTGGTTTTTTTTCTGTACCAGGTCTTCTGGTGATGCTTTCTGGTCACAGCACAGCTGGATTGCAGCTCCACTATGGGCCTCCTTGGGCTTCCCTTGTGGCTCAGCTGGTAAAGAATCCGCCTGCAATGCAGGGTACATTACTTCGATCACTGGGTGGGGAAGATCCCCTGGAGAAGGGAAAAGCTACCCACTCTAGTATTTTGGCCTGGAGAATTCCATGGTGTCACGAAGAGTCGGACACGACTGAGCGACTGAACTGAATGGGGCTCCAGGTGAAGTAATCAGTACTCACAGCGGCGGTACTGGACGCCAAGCAACTAGCGGCTCCAGGTTCCAGCTCTTTCCCCTCTTCCTTTTGTTTACTTCTCTTCTTGCTCTCAAGTGGGGATTCTTACACCTAGCCCCCATAGACTTGATTATCTGGAGTTATTCATTGCTGTTGTCAATGAAATTTTTTTCCATCATCTTTTCTAACAAGCTGCTATTGACAGAAGAGGACAACTATGACTCTTCTTACATTTCCTCCTGTGCCATCCAAAGATTAGGAATTTTTCCATTTTATTTGTGGCTTAAAATATATGCAGTGATAGGTTTCCTCTTTTGGGGATCTAAAATCACTGTAGATGGTGACTGCAGCCATGAGATCAGAAGATGTTTGCTCCTTGGCAGGAAATCCATGGCAAACCTAGACAGTGTTTAAAACCAGAGACATTATTCTGTTGGCAAAGGTCCATATAGTCAAGGCTATGGTCTTCCCAGTGGTCACATATGATTGTGAGAGCTGGACGGTAAAGTAGAGTGCCGAAGAATTGATGCCTTCAAACTGTGGTGCTGGAGAAGACTTCTGAGGGTCCCTTGGACAGCAAGGAGATCAAACCAGTCAGTCTAAAGGGAAATCAACCCTGAATACTCTTTGGAAGGACTGATACTGAAGCTGAAACTCCAATATTTTGGTCATCTGATGCAAACAGCTGACTCATTGGAAAAGTCCCTGATGCTAGGAAAGATTGAGGGCAGAAGAAGAGGGTGTCAGAGGATGAGATGGCTGGATGGCATAACCAATGCAATGGACATGAACTTGGGCAAACTTTGGGAGATGGTGAGGGACAGAGAGGCCTGGTGTGCTGCAGTCCATGGGGTTGCTGAGTCGGACACAACTGGGCTACTAAACAACAACTTCCCTATTGCTCAGATGGTAAGGAATCTGCCTGCACTGTGGGAGACCTTGGTTCAATCCATTGTTCAGGAAGATCCCCTGGAGGAGGAAATGGCAACCCACTCCAGTATTCTGGCCTGGAGAATTCCAAGGACAGAGGAGGGCTACAGTCCATAGGGTTGCAAAGAGTGACTGAGTGACTAACACTTTCATTTTTCATCAGTTCAGTTCAGTTGCTCATGTCCAACTCTTTGTGATCCCGTGAACTGCAGCACACCAGGCCTCCCTGTCCATCACCAACTCTCAGAGTTTACCCAAACTCATGTCAATTGAGCTGGTGATGCCATCCAACCATCTCATCCTCTGTTGACTCCTTCTCCTCCTGCCTTCAATCTTTCCCAGCATCAGAGTATTTTCGAATGAATCAGCTCTTCACATCAGGTGGCCAAAGTATTGGAGTTTCAGCTTCAACATTAGTCCTTCCAATGAACACTTAGGATTAATCTCCTTCAGGATGGATTGGTTGGATTTTTCATATATATGTATATGTGTGTGTGTGTGCATATATACACACATATGTAATTGGTTTTTCCTCATTTAACTTTTATTCTATCTACAGTTTATTTTGTTGTATACCAAGGTAATCATAATTCTAACTTAATGTTTTATACATAAGCCTTAATGAAATACATAATAATGTTTTATTCTCTGTAAGAGAATAAATATTCTTTACATTTTCTTAATGTTTCATACATACTTTGTTTAAATACAAAGTCCACAGTGTCAACCAATCCACCAGCATTCCATTACACCCCCCCCCCGTTATTTTATAATGCTTTATTGATACATATTTAGCTAAATTTCAGGAACTCACTAATGGTTCTCCAACACTCCTCATCTGATCTGTTAGCAAAGCTTGGCACCTTTGCTTTCAACAGATCCAGAACCTGATGGTTTTTCCCCACACTCGATGCTGTCATTGGAGTTCATGCCATCCTTATCTCTCTCCTAGATTTCTTCCTCTGCAGTTCCTCCCTTCTTCTGCTTGTTCCAACTATATTGTCTTCTCAACACAGCCTCTGGAGACACCATGAAACTATAAGTCAGGCCATGTCCTTCCACTGCTCCAATCCCGTCAATGGCGTCCCATCTCTAATGGGATAAAAATTGCCCCCCATAAGATACATCCTAACCCCTGAACTCTATGAATATGAACTTATTTGAAAAAAAAAGGTGTTTGCAGAGGTCCTGCAGTGAAGCATCTGCAGATGAGGTCATCCTGGATGACGCAGGTAGACCTCAAATCCAATGATAAGTGTCCTTCAAAGAGAAGAAAGGACGCAGACAGAAGAGAAGACCATGTAAACATAGAGGCGGAGATTGGAGTGATTTGAGACTTCAGCCTCTAAATCGGTTAGAAAATAAATGTTCTTTAAAGCCACCCAGTACAAATGAACCCATTTTCAAAACATAAATAATCACAGATTTCAAACATAAACCAGGGGATAAGGAGGGGGAGGAATGTATTGGGAGTTTGGGACTGACATATACACACTACTATATATAAAATATAAAATAGATAACTGATAATAGTTAACTAAATAGATAAATAAAAATAGATGTATAATATATAAAGTAGATAACTAACAAGTACCTGTTGTATAGTACAGGGAATTCAATAGTCTGTAATGGCCTACGTAGGAAAAGAATCTAAAAAAGAGTGGAGATATGTATATGTATAACTGAATTACTTTGCTGTACAGCAGAAACCAACTCACCATTGTAAAGCAACTCTACTCCGATAAAGTCTTAGTCACTCAGTTGTGTCTGACTCTTTGCGACCCCATAAACTGTAGCCCGCCAGGCTCCTCTGTCTATTGGGATTCTTCAGGCAAGACTACTGGAGTGGGTGGCTGTTTCCTTTTCCACTCCAATCGAAGTGAATTTTTTAAAAAATTAAAGATTAATTTATTAAAGAATAAAGCCACCCAGTTGGGAGTAATTTGTCTCAGCAGCCCAAACCAATGGATAACCCATCTCTCTAAGACTAAGAGTCAAAATGCTGATGACAGCTGTCAGTGTCTGCCATCAGTTCCTCTTCTGAGCCCACTTGCTTCTGCTCATGACCAGACTCTCACCCCTCTGGCCACGATGCCTCTAACTGTTAAGACTACTCCCCAGGCACACACGCTCCTCTTGGGGCTCTGCCATCTGCTGTTCCCTCTGCCTTCAATGGACCTTTTTTATTGTCTGTCTCTTCACCAGAATGTTCACCTTATGAAGCCAGAAAAGTCTGGTCTATTTTGTCCATGGCTCTCCACACAGCTCCTAGAAGATGCTCTGGAAGTATGTGTTGAATGCATCAGTGACTTCTGAACCCTTCAGTTCAGTTCAGTCGTTCAGTCATGTCCGACTCTTTGCAACCCATGTGGACCGCAGCACACCCAGGCCTCCCTGTCTATCCCCAACTCCCAGAGCTTGCTGAAACTCATGTCCATTGAGTTGGTGATGCCATCCAACCATCTCATCCTCTGTCGTCCCCTTCTCCTTCCACCTTCAATCTTTTCCAGCATCTTTTCAAATGAGTCAGCTCTTTGCATCAGGTGGCCAAACCCTAAACCTTTCCAGATCCCCCCTTACCAGCAGAAGTGGTTCCTCCTCCCTGGTCTGATGAGGCTGCTTTGACCTTCTTTGGAGACCTTATAATGATATCACCTAGTCAGTAACCAAGCAAGGGGATGCCCATTCTTATAACCTACTCCTCCCATCCCTTGTTGTCTCCATTCCCAAGATTTGAGGAAGACGATGTTGGAATGAGTTGTCATGTGCAACCTACTGCCTCACCCCTTAACTAATGTCATCTCTTTGGGTGACATTCCTTTCAGCAAAACACTGAGACACACTTTGGTGAACATTCTGGAGAACTAGTCTCGGGAAGGAGGTGGGAGGTTTTGCCATAGAAACAGGCTTGTGCTCCCAGTGGAAGGATGGAATCCCAGAGAAGCAGAGTGTAAGTGGTGGCTTACTAAATCCCATAGAAACAGGATAGATAACACAACACACAGCAGGGCTGGAAGCTGGAACTAAGATGGTTCACCCCCAGGATCTTTGGGGTGATTGATCATGCTTTCATGAGTAAGCCCTGGGAGTTGGTGATAGACAGGGAGGCCTGGCGTACTGCAGTTCATGGGGTCAAAAAGAGTCATACATGACTGGGTGACTTAACTGAAATGATGAAAAATGAAAGTGTTAGTCACTCAGTCATGTCCAAGTCTTTGCAACCCTATGGACTGTAGCCCACCGGGCTCCTTTGTCCTTGGAATTCTCCAGGCAAGAATACTGGAAAGGGTTGCCATTTCCTTCTCCAGGGGATCTTCCTGACCAATGGATTGAACCCAGGTCTCCCACAGTGCAAGCAGATTCCTTACCATCTAAGCCACCAGGGAAGCCCATATATATATAGTTGTTGTTCAGCAGCTCAGTCATGTCCAACTCTTCTCAGCCCCATGGACTACAGCACATATCTGTAGTAGATCACCACCGACCAAAACGCTCAGTCTGGTGAACAGCAGCCTGCCTTTAATCACCACCATGGAAAATCATGGCCTCTCATCGAATTTCCAGACCCAGTCAATTCACAGGCTCAGCTCTCAAGCAAGGATGAGGCCAGGTACATGGAATACTGCAAGTATATACTCTTAACCTGCCTCTGACTTACCTTTGGACCATAGAGGCCACTGTGGTCCACTAGTCAGAGATGGAATCTTAGTCTGGATCTCTCTACCTGTAGACATCCAGTTCCTGACTGCATAATTGGAAACCAACACAGTTGGCAGCTGGAAGAATTCCAATGATGGAAAAATCATCCAAAGGAAGCCCCAGGCACTGTCCCGTCAATTATCTGGCACATTATCATTAAGAAGTCCCCAAGTGAGTGGATCATCTCATTCTGCCCCAAACATCATGCTGGCCTGCTCCATTAAAGACATCGTGCCAAATAGACCAGATGCCCAGGAACTAGCAAGTATTTCACCACCGAGTGAAAGATAAGCCCCACGAAAAGCCAGGGGCTCAAAACTCTGAGACAGGTTGACAGGGATGGTCCCTGCAAAAAGAAACAGAAGTTGCTGAACCTGGAACTCACTGTCATAAAGAAAGAATCCTGAAAATTGCTGGGCCCTGGCTGGGAGTGGCACACCCCACTAGGATGGTTTTACATCTTGGCCAAAAACCAGCTGGGGAAAATGATGTGGGTCTATTTCTGGGTTCTCTATTCCATTCCATTTATCTATATGTTTCTCCCTCTACTGATACTAGGAAGTGGCAACCCACTTCAGTACTCTTGCTTGGAAAATCCCATGGATGGAGGAGCCTGGTAGGTTACAGTCCACAGGGTCACAGAGTCAGACATGACTGAGTGACTTCACTTTCACTTTTTCTACTGATACCACACAATCTTTTTTTTTTTTTTACTTTTTAAAAAAATTTTAATTGGAGGCTAATTACTTTACAATGTTGTGGATCCCACACAATCTTGAGCATTCAGTTAAATAATGAGCCTTGAAATGTGTTTATTTTGTATCCTGCAACTCTGTAAAACTCACTTATTGGTTATGGGAGTTTTTCCAGTAGATTCCTTTGGATTTTCTATGAAGACAATGATATCATCTGCAAACGAGACGCTGTTGTTTCTTCTTCTCAATCTGTGCTCTTTTTGTTTTTTTTTCCCCTTATTGCACTGCCTAGAACTTCCAACATTGTGTTGAATAAGAGTAATGAGGGCAGACAGCCTTGTCTTGTTCCCAACCATAAGAGAAAATGCTCCATTTTTCACAGTTTAACCATGACGTTAGTCATGTCCTCCATAGATGCTATTTAACAAGTTGAAGAAATTCCCCCTCTAGCCTTAGTACTGAGTGACTTACACATCATGAGCATTGTGGTCTTGAATCGACATTGGGTTGTCAAATGTATGTTCTGCATCAATACAACCATGTGACTTCTTTTGCTTGTCAATATAGTAGATATCATTGATCAATTTTTCATATATTGAGTGAGCCTTTTATCTCTAGAGAAAACCCCACCTGTTCATGGTGTATAATTCTTTTTATGTGTTTGTGGATGTGATTTGTGAATTTTACATTATTGGCCTTTCACACACATGTATAGCTATCTCCCCATGTCTGTCCCTCATCTAGAGATTGGAGAAGAATTTTCTTTTTAAATTTCCTCTTTTCACAGAGAATAAGTTAGATGCATGGCCACTTTGCCCCATATAACATCNGATTTGTGAATTTTACATTATTGGCCTTTCACACACATGTATAGCTATCTCCCCATGTCTGTCCCTCATCTAGAGATTGGAGAAGAATTTTCTTTTTAAATTTCCTCTTTTCACAGAGAATAAGTTAGATGCATGGCCACTTTGCCCCATATAACATCATTAAAATAGAAACTCTTCCTTAATAGTGGATGCTTGTTTTCGTAAATCCCTCTATTTACGAGATGTATAGTACTTAAAGAATTGCCAAAGTAAACTTATTTTTTTGGTGGGGGAAACTTCCTCTTCTCTTGTTTTGTTTTTAAATGTTGTTTACTTATTTTATTGAAATGTAGTGGATTTACAATATCATGTTAGTTTCAGGTGTTCAGCACAGTGAATCAGTTATNGGGGACGACAGAGGATGAGATGGCTGGATGGCATCACTGACTCAATGGACATGAGTCTGAGTGAACTCCAGGAGTTGGTGATGGACAGGGAGGCCTGGCGTGTTGCAGTTCACGGGGTTGCAAAAAGTCAGACACAACTGAGCGACTGAACTGAACTGAATAAAAAATGGAAGAAATGTAAAATGATCTGTCATATTAATATACTTATTAGCCAAGTAGAATAGGAATATTCTTTAAAATAACAAGATGATTTTGTTGAAGAAAAGGTTTTCTTTTTCCATCCTTCCTTCCTTTCTTCCTCCTTCCCTCTCTCTCTCCTTCCCATTTTTTTGTGCTGGTTTATTTCAAATATGTTTTTATGTTGCCTTGATATGTGTATTTGAGCAAATAACTCCACTGGATATGTGTGTGTGTGTGTGTGTATATATATATATGTATATATATATATATATATATATATACATATATATATATATACACTATATATCTCTTTTAATAAAAATGTAAGGAGACTTCATCTCAACAAAACTAAGGCTTTTTACACACTTACACTGCTTTTTAGTTGGCTCACTCATTTTCAAAAGAAGAGAATGGTAATAGGATAAGATAATTTAGGGAATTAAATTGGATATAATTTGTGCAAAGTAGCCTTTAATCAGGAAAAATTTTATAAGCACTAGAATTAGGTTTCCATAAATAGGCAGGCATATATGTTGACTATGAATACTTCATATTTATCTTTATTAAAAAAACATTAAAAATTATCTAAGACTCATAGATATAACCATCACATAAATGATAAGAAACCCTATCATTACTTCACTACTCTCATCGTTATTATTCTACTGAACACCTGACTTTTTATTACAACTTGAAATGACTAACCTGTGAATATGTTCACAAATCCTTTATCTTTTTATTTTAGAAAGATGAAGTTTCTATCATCTGTTATCACAAATGGACAAATATGAGAAAAAAACTGATGGTTGTGATATTAGCCTTAGGAAGAATTACTATGAACAAAGCTAAGAAGAGGTAATGGAATTCCAGATGAGCTATTTCAAATCCTAGAAGATGATGACTCTATAGTCATGCACTCAATATGCCTGCAAATATAGACAACTCAGCCGTGGCCACAGGATGAGGAAAGATCAGTTTTTATTCCAATCCCAAAGAGGGGCAATGCCAAAGAATGCTCAAACTACCACACAATTGAACTCATTTCACATGCTAGAAAGGTAATGCTCAAAATCCTTTAAGTTAGACCATCAACAGTATGTGAACTGAGAACTTCCAGATGTACAAACTGGATTTAGAAAAGATAGAAGAACTGAATATCAAATTGCCAATATCCGTTGGATCATAGAAAAAGCAAGGAAATTCCAGAAAAACACCCACTGCTGCTTAACCTACTATGCTAAAGCCTTTGACTGTGTAGGTCAAAGAAATGGGAATACCAGACAATCTAATCCACCTCCTGAGAAACCTTTATGTAGGTCAATAAGCAAAAGAACCAGACATGGAATAATGGACTGGTTAAAAATTGGGAAAGGAATATGTCAAAGCTGTATACTGTCACTGTGCTTATTTAACTTATATGCAGAGTACAATGTGAAATGTCAGACTGGATGAAGCACAAACTGGAATTAAGATTGCCAGGAAAAATATAAATAACCTGACATGCAGAAAACACCACCTTACTGGCAGAAAGCGAAGAGGAACTGAAGAGCCTTTTGATGAAAGTGAAAGAGGAGAGAGAAATAGCTGGCCTAAAATTCACCATTCAGAAAACTAACATCATAGCATCTGGTCCCATCATTTCATGGCAAAAAGAAGGCGAAAATAGAAACAGTGACAGACTACTTTCATGGGCTCCAAAATCAATGTGGACAGTGACTGCAGTTGCAAAATTGAAAGACATTTACGCCTTCTAAGAAAAGCTATGACAAACCTAGACAGCATATTTAAATCAGAGACATCACTTTGCCAACAAAAGTCTCTATGTTAAAAGCTATGGTTTTTCCAGTAGTCATGTACAGATATGAGAGTTAGGCCAAGAAGAAGGCTGAGCGCTGAAGAATTGATGCTTTCAAACTGTGATGTTGGAGAAGACTCTTGAGACTCCCTTGAACTGCAAGGAGATCAAACCAATCAAACCTAAAAAAAAAAATCAACCCTGAATATTCATTGGAAGGACTGATGCTGAAGCTCCAATACTTTGACCACCTGATGCAAAGAGCTGACTCTTTGGAAAAGACTCTAATACTGGAAAAGAGACTAAAGTCGGGAGGCGAAAGGGTCGACAGAGGATGAGATGGTTACATGACATCACCACTGAATACGCGTAGTTTGAACGAACTCCGGGAGATACTGAAGGACAGGGGAGCCTAGCATACTGCAGTCCATGGGATCACAAAAGGTTGAACATGACTTAGCAACTCAGCAACAACATCTTAATTCATACGATGCATGCTTCAGACATCACTATTTGTAGGCTGTGTTCATTTTTTAGACATATTTTGAGGAAATATATGCAAGTTTCTCCATGCCTATAAAATTTTCAANACAGAGGATGAGATGGTTACATGACATCACCACTGAATACGCGTAGTTTGAATGAACTCCGGGAGATACTGAAGGACAGGGGAGCCTAGCATACTGCAGTCCATGGGATCACAAAGGGTTGAACATGACTTAGCAACTCAGCAACATCTTAATTCATACGATGCATGCTTCAGACATCACTATTTGTAAGCTGTGTTCATTTTTTAGACATATTTTGAGGAAATATATGCAAGTTTCTCCATGCCTATAAAATTTTCAAAAAGGATGGAAATGTAATTTCATCTTTTACTGTCTTTTTTACATCCTCCAGTAAAAGTTCATTAAATTTCAGAAGGTAGTAAGTTTGATATTGGTATTCCAAGCCACACATATTCTCCTTTTTCTCAAAACTTCTAAAAGTATAGCTGAAATTTCCTAAATAAATTCTGACACATCCTTCTTTATACTTGTATAAATTGACGGTGTATAAAAAAGTTTAGGTTGGAGAATAAATTCTAACAGTGCAACAACAACATAAAAACACCAGTTAAGAAGTGCAGGGAACTGGTTTTGGAGAGATCATTGAAAAGACATGACTCCTGGATGACCCACAAGCTAGACATGGGCCACCGAGGTTCCTTACCCCACTCCTGACCTTGAACTCTGCATTCTGCTCACCAACTCTGTGCTAGAACACAGCCTGAGATAGTCATGTGTTGTTGAGATCATCGAGATGATGTAAGTGACTGAACCCAGGTAAGGCCTCCACATAAACTTTCTTAAGATTCTGGAAAGACAGGTGCAGGGATCTGCTCATCTGTGATCACCCAAGACAAGTATCACGTCTAAGTTCCTTGGCTTACCATCCCTGCAACCTCGAGGGATTTGCCTCTCTTTTCGGTTTCTCCTCACCTGCCAGTGTGTGGGGTTGGTTTATAATTTCACCCAGGAAGCTCCTGAGGTTGCAAACCAACAGTTTGACACCAGCACTGAATGCAAACTATAACAAATGCTTCATATCTGATGGGAAAAGAAAATAGGCTGCATAATATAACCTTACCATAGTTCCTGTAAAGACTGTTATTCCCTGAATATATATGGATCATAATCCATGGAAGATATCTCTAACTATAGAAATAAAAACCTAATAATGAGACATAGATGAGAGGAAGATTTTTTTGAAATCACTGCTCGCATATTTATGTTCTATTTTATCTTTTTTTAATTTTTTTATTTAATTAATTAATTTATTTTTTAATTTGACTTTACAATACTCTATTGGGTTTGCCATACATCGACATGAATCCACCACAGATGTACACAAGCTCCCAATCCCGAATCCCCCTCCCACCTCCCACCCCACAACGTCTCTCTGGATCATCCCCGTACATCAGCCCCAAGCCTCCTGCATCCAAGTTAAAAGATGTTTAGTTCAAAATGGCACACTTTGAATGTACATTTAATTCTGCTAACTCCCCAAATCTCATCTATATGCCACTGCATCTAAACATCAAAACATCAAAACACAAGCAGTCTGGGTGAAAAATGGGCAGAAGACCTGAATAGACATTTTTCCAAAGAGGAAATGCAGATGGCCAACAGGCACATGAAAAGATACCCAGCAGCACAAATTATCTGGGAAATGCAAACCAAAACCACAATGAGACAACACTTCACATGTCAGAATAGCTATCATCACAAAGGCCACAAATGACAAGTGCAAAGAGAACACTTGTACGTGGTTGATGCAGCCACTATGTAATACAGTATGGAGGTTTCTCAGAAAACTACAAACAGAACTACCATATGACCCAGCAATTCCACTCCTGCATATGTATATATCTGAAAGAAACTAAAACATTAATTTGGAAATACATATGTATTGCACTTTTCATAGCAGCATTATTTATAACTGCCAAAATATGGATGCAACCTAAGTGTCTCTCAACTCATGAAAAATAGATTAAGAAGATGAATGTGTGGGATATATATATATATATATATATGTATACACACACACACACACACACTGGGATACTATTCAGTCATAAAGTGAATGAAATTTTGCCATTTGCAACAATGTCGATGGCTTTCAAGAGTATTATGCTAAATAAGACAGAGGAAAAAGACCACATGAGATCTAATATATGTGATACTTAAAAAATACACCAAACTAGTTAATACAACAAGAAACAGACTTACAGAGGTAAAAAACAAATTACTGGTAACCAGAGGAGAGAGCGAAATGGGGAGGAGCAATATAAAGGTAAATCATTAACATTATGTATAAAATATGCTGGGGGGCTTCTCTGGTAGCTCAGATGGTAAAGAATCTGCCTGCACTGCTGGAGACTGGGTTCGATCCCTGGATTGGGAAGATCCCCTGAAGGAGGGCCTAGCAACCTACTGCTGTATTCTTGCCTAGAGAATCTTCATGGACAGAGGAGCCTGGCGGGCTGCAGTCTTGGGGTCACAAAGAGTTGGACAACTGAGAAAGTAACATAGCACAGCATGCAAAATATGCTGCGAGGATACATCGTACAACACAGGGAATGGAGCCATTATTTTATAGTAACTGTAAAAGGATCATGTCCTTCAAATATTGTGAATCACTATATTACACACCTGTAACTTATATAATATGGTGTAATACATCAACAATACGTCAATAAAAATAAGTAAAACTCAAAACTACCTTGACATACATTTTCCCTTGACTCAGAGCCCACAGGCAGTTCTGTTCAAATAAGAGACTGACAAATTGCAAAGGTCATAACAACAGTTCATACTCATCACTCTTAGTGCTTGTTTAAAAATATAAACAAATAATCAAGAATTATCAAATATTTGAAGTAAAGCTCTAATAGCAAAAAAAAAAAGGTGGGGAGGGAGGACTAAGATAAATTTAAAAGAAACGGATAATGCAAATAAGAGATTTTTAAAAGGCAAATCTTTGTTCTCAAAAAGGCAATCCCCAAAAAGAAACAATAGAGATATTAGGCATCTTAAATTTGACTGCTAAAGAAAACACACACACACACACACACACACACACTAAAATGGGCACAAGTGGAAAGTAAATTAGTAATCTGGAAGTTTAATCAAAAACAAAGCATTGGACAAAGGCATGATAGTAATTATATGTTTTGTTTGACTTTTTCTCACAATAATTTATGAAATGGATATTTTTAATGCACTTTACTAAATAAGAAGCTTGGGTACAGACAGTTTTTTTTAGCTTGCCTAAAGTCACCCAGTTAATCAAATGTTAAAATGAGAATTTGAAACTTAATGTTGCTCCTCCAAAGATTACTTTCTTAACTACCTCCCTATTCTGCTTTTTCTTAACAAAACAAAGAACAGATTCAGAGAAATCAAAAATCTGTCATATTATAAGCTCCAGAAAGAATAGAAGGAATGAATTACTCAAACACAACAAAATAAAATTTGTGATTGCTGAAGAGAAGTCCCAAAATATCTCATGTATTGAGCCTTTCAAGAACCAATCATGACTGTTTTTTTTTCCCCTGAAAAAGACACATCTAAGTTTTCCTGATGAAATTTCAAACCTCCAAGAAAATGAGAGAATTTTAAGTCACAAAGAGAAGTGAAAAAAATTTACTGCATTGGAAGTAAAAGTCTAAAACACTAGAAACTGATATCACTTGAATACTATTAGCAAGGGTTACGAATCTAGGATGACTGGGAGGTTGAGCAGAACTGTTGAAAATCTCATAGGACTGCAAGACCAAATCAGTGCACATCCACCAGGGAGGTGGAGACCATGGCACGTGTCTTGCCTGTTTGCATTTTTGAGGTAGTAGGAATACCAAAGAACTAAACTTTAATAACAGTGAACCAGAAACAGTTAAACTCTACGAAGAATGAAACTTCAATCCCTCAGTGAATTCAAGGTATCTTAATCCTAACTACCTGACAGAATCAAAAGTAAATTATTTCCAATGAATAACATCATTCTGAGCTTCAAAATTAACTCTACAATTTTTGCCTATAATGTCCAATATTCAATAAAAGAAATAATAAGTTATTAAAAAAAAGGCACAAGGATCACTCAATCTGTAAGAGAAAAATGATAATCAAAACATATTCACAGGTGAGCTGGAGATTAGATTTGTTAGACACATAATGAAACCTTCTAGCTATAATTAATTTTTTCAGGAATGCAATAAGGTGTAGAATTAAGACAGATGACTAAAAGCTATATTAAAAAAATAAATGGAGATGGAGATATACTTAAGAACTTAGTTCAGTTGCTCAATCATGTCTGACTCTCTGTAACCCCATGGACTGCAGCCTGCCAGGCCTCCCTGACCATCACCAACTCCCAGAGTTTACTCAAACTCATGCCAATTGAGTCGGTGATGCCATCCAACCATCTCATCCTCTGTCGTCCCCTTCTCCTCCTGCCCTCAATCTTTCCCAGCATCAGGGTCTTTTCAAATGAGTCACTTCATCACTTCAGGTGATAAAAGTATTGGAGCTTCAATTTCAGCATCTGTCCTTCCAGTGAACACCCAGGGCTGATCTCCTTTAGGATGGACTGGTTGGATCTCCTTGCAGTCCAAGGGACTCTCAAGAGTCTTCTCCAACACCACAGCTCAAAAGCATCAATTCTTCAGTGTTCAGCTTTCTTTACAGTCCAACTCTCACATCCATACATGACTACCAAAAAAACACATGGTTTTGACTAGAGAGACTTTTTTGACAAAGTAATGTCTCTGCTTTTTAATATACTGTCTAGGTTTGTCATAGCTTTTCTTCCAAGGAACATGTCTTTTATTTTCATTGCTGCAGTCACCATCTGCAGTGATTTTGGAGTGCAAGAAAATAAAGTTTGTCACTGTTTCCACTATTTCCCCATCTATTTGCCATGAAGTGATGGGACCTGATGCCATGATCTTACATTTTTAAATGTTGAGTTCTAAGCCAACTTTTTCACTCTCCTTTTTCATTCATCAAGAGGCTCTTTATTTCTTCTTCACTTTCTGCCATATGGGTGGTGTCATCTGCATGTCTGAGGTTATTTATATTTCTCCCAGGAATCTTGTTTCCAGCTTGTGCTTCATCCAGTCTAACATTTTCCATGATGTACTCTGTATATAAGATAAATAAGCAAGGTGACAATATACAGCCTTGCCATACTCCTTTCCCAATTTGGAACCAGTCCATTGTTCCATGTCCAGCACTAATTGTTGCTTCCTGACCTGCATACAGATTNCTAACATTTTCCATGATGTACTCTGTATATAAGATAAATAAGCAAGGTGACAATATACAGCCTTGCCATACTCCTTTCCCAATTTGGAACCAGTCCATTGTTCCATGTCCAGCACTAATTGTTGCTTCCTGACCTGCATACAGATTTCTCAGGAGGCAGGTCAGGTGGTCTAGTGTTCCCATTTCTTTAAGAATATTCCACAGTTAGGGGTCTATAAGTTATTATATATTAATATTTTCAGAAAATCTCAACCTTAATCCTGCACTCATTTTTATTAAAGCTTTTTAAGTTATATTATTAAAATTTATCTTCCTTTTTCCTTTCTTTATATTATTTAAATAGTATTTTCTATTATTTTCATTATTTTCTGTTATATTGTTTTTCTATATCACTTTCAAATAGTCTATGGTCAGACATTTTTTCTGTACTTTTTAAAATATTATTTGTATTTATCGTCTGGACTAACAAAAACCTCATTTTGTTTATTTCTATGATTATTTGTTTTCTATGATTATTTTTTGTTTGGTTGTTTATTATGATTTTTTCTATGATTATTTTTGTTTGGTTGTTTACTTTTCTGTTGAGATGTTTTCAAGGTCACTAAGCACTTTTGTTTATCACATCATATTTTTGGCAGAGGAAACCCTATCCTGACCTCAATTTGAACACGTGTGTTATAGATAGCATGTCACTGGTTCTTTTTCTATCTTACTTGGAGCCTATTTGAAAATTTTCTTCAGAGCTACAGTCATAAAGCTTAATTTTGTAGGTTTAGATAGCATTTTTCCTGTTTAGCCTAGGGGTTTAAGCAGTCATGGTTACGGATTTGGTCTGAAACTTGTTTGTGCTTCTCTTAGTTTGTTAAGGGAACTGGCCAGATTGGACTCATGCGGATGCCCTCAGGTTCTGCTTTGTTTCTCGATCAAGCTACTGAGACTTCATTTCAAATAGAAACGATCAATCCAAGGGACTTTGAGAAATTCTCTCTCTCTTTCCTACTAGCCAGGGGAGGGAAAATAAATAGGCCAAACTTATGGGTTTTGACCAATACTGTTCTAAATCATCAGAAAAAGAGGCGAATATCATATCAGATTACCTATTACCACCATAGTTTACGTATCTACCCCTGTTCCTTTCTATTTTTATATTTTGTTCTGAATGATCATTATCTAGATCATCTCGTAGGTTCTTATTAGTCAGGTAAAGCAAATGGCTAGTTTTTCTCCCCAGTGTTTGTTGAATGATGATTTCCCTAGAGTGGTGATAAAGAGCTTTGAATCTAGAGTGACAGTCTGCACTTCTTCACCCCTGCCAGTTAACACCAAACTCTCTCATTAAGTTCCCCTTGATGGTATTAAAGGAATCTTATCTGAGGCAGCTTGTTCTCCTTCAGGTCATCTTCTCTCTAGTGTCCCTCTTCACTCTTTCCCACGGTTAAGTGCTTTACCCCAGCTATATGCCTACGGTTTTTTGTCTACCCTTGATTTTCTTCCCTAATTTGAGGATCTGGACAGGGACTACACAGAACTTTAAAATTGTGGTCAGATTCCCTTATAGTTAAGCACAGGCACACTAATCAGTGGGATGAGGAGCTGCCTAAGCCACAGTAAGTGTCATCAGCAGATGCTGGTGAAGGTAAGTCGCAGAGGAAGGTCCTATTGGGAGGAGACCTGGGATAGGAATAGGGAGGCAGTCAGCAGTGGTGGTATTTTTCATGATGGTTGTCATGAGAGGNTTTTTCTAGTGATGGTCACATGACTTTTTCATTAAATCTAGCAAAGCAATGAATTCTATTAATAGATCATCTAATATTAAACCACTTTTACATTTCTGGAAAAAGTACCAGCTGGACGAGGTATAATTTTATTGTGTTGCTGGATTATTCATACTAATATTGGTTTGGCCAAAAAGTTTGCTCAGAGTTTAAAACCCAAACATTTTGGCCAACAAATATTTTATATTGTATATTTGTATCAATATTCATGACAGAGACTGGTCTTTGGCTTTAAATTTGGCTTTATTTATTTCTGTACAATCTTTAGCAGATTTTGGCATAAATGTTATACTTGGCTCATACAAAAATTTGGAAGTTTGCCATATTCTAGAATATTTTAAGTAGAGTTGGAATTAACAGCCCTTTACAATTTTGGCAGAATCCCCCTCTAAGCTATATCTGGTGCTTTTTTGGTGTGTTTAGATCTTTGTCAACTCTGTTTCTTTTATGGAAATTGACTTGTTTAGTCTATCTTTTCCTGAGTCAGTTATGTAAATTATACTCTTCCTGGAAAAGTATCTGTTTCATTCTGGCCATCAATTCATCACATATAATTTTATAAAATATTCTTATGATTTTTACAGTTTGTTTTTCCTCTTCCCAGAGGTATTGCTTTCTTGTCATTGTGAGTTTGGGCTCTGTTCCTTTTTCCCCTGTTGGTTAGGTTACTTGATGTGTTCTGTCTTATCGAGTTTTGTTTTGGCACTGAATCAGTGTTTTACTTACTATTAGTTCTACTTTTTAATTTTTATAGCTCTGTAATTTCTCCTTTTCTATTTATTATTCCTTCATTCAATTTCAGTGCATTTTAGAAATGAGGAAACTTGGACGGACCACATACTCCTTGTAGATGTGGTACCAGTCAAGGTTTTACTTTGCAAGCACCAGAAGCTGATCCTGACTGATTTCAGCAGAAAAAGAGCTTATCAGAATGATATTGGGTCTCTGACACACATGCTGAGAGGGCTGGAGAACCAGTTTTGAGGTTAAACAGCCAGGAAAAAACACCCCAAACCACAACTCAGAGCTAGTTCTAGTGAGAAACCCGCTGTCACTACTGCCTACCTGCTCCTTCCCTCTCTTGTCAAAGAGAGTGGGTGTCTGACAGGCTGAGTGAGGCCACTGAGCTGGAGTTCACCACCACCAGCAAACCCTACAGAAAATAGTAGGGAGAAGAAAGGAGAAAGACCATGCCTTAGCTGGGCTTCGATGGTGGCTCAGATGGTAAAATGTCTGCCTGCAATGTGGGAGACCTGGGTTGGATCCCTGGGTTGGGAAGATCCCCTGGAGAAGGAAATGTGCACCCACTCCAGTACTCTTGCCTAGAAAATTCCATGGATGGAGGAGCCTGGTGGGCTACAGTCCATGGGGNGACCTGGGTTGGATCCCTGGGTTGGGAAGATCCCCTGGAGAAGGAAATGTGCACCCACTCCAGTACTCTTGCCTAGAAAATTCC
Organism: Neotragus pygmaeus; assembly: GCA_006410875.1. NCBI lineage: Eukaryota > Metazoa > Chordata > Mammalia > Artiodactyla > Bovidae > Neotragus > Neotragus pygmaeus. Next base: position 10,482 of record SJYV01016385.1, on the reverse strand, counting down.
ATGGATGGAGGAGCCTGGTGGGCTACAGTCCATGGGGTCACTAAGAGTTGGACATGACTGAGTGACTTCACTTTCTTTCTTTAGCTGATAAAGGTGTTTTTGCCTGGTGAGGTGACTGGAACCTTCTTTCTTGAGGACTCGACTCCTTGGTGGCCCTTCCAGTGGCACTGGGGAGATTAGAGTGCTTAGAAGCAGCTCAATGCTGTCAAGTGTCCCATTCCAATGCTCTGGGTCCAGTCTCTCCTAAATGTAGTTGTGGTTTCCCATAGAAGACCTGGTGGAATCACTGGACACCTTGCAGCATTAGACTCAGGTTGGTTCTGGAGGATCTCAGCTCACACATGTAAGCTAGAAGAGAGTTGAGTTTCCCAGACCTGCTTCACCCAACAATTTAAGTCTTGGAGTTGGTCAGCCTTTTGCACCTTGAGAAGCAGACACCTGCATTGGAGTACTGGGCACACTGGGATCAGGGAACTATTACTTGATGAGGATTTAGTTAGAGGGCTTGCAGACTGTGTTGGGGTCTACAGCAGCGATCTTGAGGTTGAACTGGCAGGGGATTTCAGCTGGAAAGGAAACTGGAACAGAAAGGCTCTTTGTATGAGTGCAGTGGAAAGTAAGAATATGAGAATAATTCTAGAGAAATAACCAATGTCAGGTGTCAACTGCTTAATGAAAACATTCAGGAGAGACAGGTTGTTGAGCAGGGCGGTTGGCAAGCTGGGCCACAGTGCAGTTCTGTAAACTTCAGTGACTGGCAAGTGTATCAGCGGCGATCTCATGACACACTGGCCACATTTTTTTGAGCGATCACATGTTGTTTGGACACTTTACCAACAGGAAACTGGTTACATAACACTCTTCCCAAAGAGGTGTGTGACAGCTCCGACTGAACAGTCTGCCCATTGTTGTTACCTGGTGAGATTACGTGGAACACACACTTGCTCTCACTGACTTGGGTTCATCTCAGGCATCTGAGTATGGCCAGTGGATGCCGCTGATCCTTCCATATTCTCAGGCCACAGACCTGCCTCCTCTGAGCTGCTCCCAGGGTAGAGTGCACTCCTGGGATCAAAGCCTCAGGCCGAGAGGAGCCAGGCGCCCCTTCCCCTGCTGGAAGCTGCAGGTCCCCCTGGCTCAGAGCTGGTGGCCACCACACTGCTGACTCATGTCGGCTTCCTGTCGAGGGAACCACATTTTCCTCTGTGCTTTTTCTGAGCTCTCTCTCTCTCTTCTAGCCTCTATGTGTGCTGTTGATGTTTTGCTTTGTCAAGGCCTGGGGACTGGACCTTTCCTTTCTTCCTGGTAAATTTCCCCTTTCTGATCACCGTGGAGCCTTAAGGCCAAACTGTCCAAATCTTTGGAGTCCTGATTACATCATAGAGGCCATGCAGGAGGGAGCATGGGACCACAGACCTTNTCAAGGCTGTATATTGTCACCCTGCTTATTTAACTTCCTGTCTCTTATACACATCTAGATGTGTATAAGAGACAGACATCATAGAGGCCATGCAGGAGGGAGCATGGGACCACAGACCTTAGTTTGGGGGCAGGTCTTTGAGTTTGAGAGCGTCCCAGGTGGGCTTAGTGGTAAAAAATCCACACGCCAGTGTGGGGTATGTGGGTTCAGTCCCTGGGTGGGGAAAATCCCCCTGAAGGAGGAAATGGCAACCCATGCCAGGATTCTTGCCTGAAGAATCCCATGGACTGAGGAGCCGGGTAGACTATAGTTCAGGATGTCACAAAGAGTTGGACACAACTGAGCACAACCACTTGGAGTCACAGAGTCACAGGGAATGTGTCAGGACTGCTGAGAGGGAAGAGGATGGGGAGATGGAGGACCTGGTTGCTGAAGGCAACAAAGAGGGAAGCATTTCAGTGATTTGCAAGAATCAAGTGACACCCACCTCCAGGCCTGGGCCTAACAGAGAAGGAGATATGGCCTAGTGGCAAAATGGTATCAGAATAAGGCCCAGAGGGGCCTTTCGAGGAGTTTGGCTTGTTGCTGTTGATGAGCTGCTTGAACGATGTCTTCAAAGGAAAAGCCCAGCTAACTCTCTCTGCACAGGTCCTTCTNGAGAAGGAGATATGGCCTAGTGGCAAAATGGTATCAGAATAAGGCCCAGAGGGGCCTTTCGAGGAGTTTGGCTTGTTGCTGTTGATGAGCTGCTTGAACGATGTCTTCAAAGGAAAAGCCCAGCTAACTCTCTCTGCACAGGTCCTTCTCCAGTTAGAAGTTCCCCTGTGCTCAGAACCCGGAGCGAGAGTGAAGAAATCAGGCCATTGTCACCCCTCATTTTTTGTTTTTTTGTTTTTTTCATTTGAAGCTGGCTTCTGATTCACATCCCTGATTTTGGACCACCTAGCTCTCGATTGTAACAGGTCAATACTCATATACGTCTTTATTTTCTGAGAGCCTCATATCATGAATCCATCCCAAATCTCAACAGAGTTCCTGGCCTTCAGAGGCAGTATTCATCTACTTCCACATGAAAGGGAATCATATCTGCTTGTCTTTTTGTGACTTAATGCCTGCAGGTCCTGTTCGAGGGATTGCTCTTGGCCGCTAGACACATTTTGGCTTCGACTTTAGGCATCCGCAAAGGTCAGGGAATTCAAATGCCCCACTGCTTACACAGGAGACGAAGGACTCAACACAGACCCTCTGACAGGAACACACCTGGAATGTTCCAGGAGCAATGAGCTGGGCTGGAACCCAGGGAGTGAGCAAAGAGCAGTTGGGGTTAGAGAGGTGATGGGAGAGGGTGTGGGGGCTGGTGTCAGGTCTTAGAGGGTCTAAGAAGAGGCCTGGGATTTTCCTCTCAGTGAGGAAGGAAGACCTTATGTGGGTTCTGAGCATAGAAACCATGTGACTGGACGTGCATCGTAACAGTCAGTCTGGCAGCCGGTTGACACTTGACTGTAGGGACAGAGCCGAAGCAGATGATGCTGGCTTGCTTGACATCTGGCAATGATATTCTTGTACTAGTTCAACATAAAAGGTGGAAAGAAAATGGCAAAAAATACTTTTTTTATAATCCGCTGTTTCCTGTCAGGGATCAAAGTCAGGTTCCTTCTGGCATGGAGCTCCCTGTGTTCTTGTCTGTCTCCCTCCAGTCAAGACTCTCACAATGCATCCCACAGCACTGGTAACTCAGTTTCCTCTGCCTTCTTTCCACGTCAGAACCATGTCTACCTTAGAGCTACACCCCCAGCTAGGTTTTCTTGTGGGCTGCTTGGTCGTCCTGTCTCAGGCCTCCTTTTCGGTGGCTGTTTCAGTTCATCACCACTAGTTCCTATTTCACAAGAAGCAAGTCTGTTACATTGTGGCTTTCAGGGCTGACAAAAAATCCGTGGTTTGGGGTCTTAGGCCCTGCGCGTGGTGTAACTTAGAAATTAAACTGAAGTTTAAACTGTAATTTAACTCCACCCAAATTTTCACAGCAGAGGAGGACTCTCACATGGCCTTGCCGGAAAGGAGCACCACTCTTCACAGTGTTACACCCTAAAATGTTGTTCTGGTCAATAGTATAAAGTAAATATGAAAGAAATGGATAATTACTTCTGAAACAGATGCTTGACTTCAAATGTTTTAATATTGGAGACCTTTTGAACTTTAAAGAACAGCTCACTCTCATACTCTTTAAACTATTCGGGCACAGAAAAGATGTAAAATTCTTCATAACCTTGATAACAAATTCATAAAAATATAGATCAATCTCACTTCATAGAGACATGGCAAACAAATTCCAGATGTGTTGCATTTAAGTGGAAGACAATGAAATGCAGTTTCTACAAAAGAATGTCAGATCTCAATCTGATCTGGAGGTGGGGAAAACCTGTCTAAATATGTTAGAAAAACGATAAAGGAAAAGACAGATTTTTTGCTATTTGAGAATAAAACACTTCTCTTCATTCACTTCTTCAGCCCTTCAACAAATATTTACTGAGCATCTCCTGTATGCCAAGCATGATTTTAGGCACTGATGCTTCAAAAACAATACAAATGTATAAGGCAGATGAGTTTATACCCATGACTTCTGTGAATAATCTTTGTCAGTCATTAGGGAAAGATCAGCATGGCAGTGGGAAAATGGGCAAATAAAAAAGGTCTACAAAGGGTTATGACACATAAGAAATCATATAAAGCCTCGTGAGACACCAGCCGAATACACATTTAAACAACAAGGTGCTCTTTTGCCTTGGACTGGTGTGACTGCCAGAACATTCAAAGAGATTTCTGAGGAAGAAAGTGACATTTCTGAACACATGTTTATATAATTCCCTTCTGTGAAACTCATCAGAGTCCAAAAATCCATGTACACACAGCTATTTTTAAAATGGAGAACCAACAAAGACCTGCTGGACAGCACAGGGAACTCTGCTCAATGTTCTATGGCAGCCTGGATGGGAGGGGAGTTTGGGGGAGAATGGATACATGTATATGGATGGCTGAGTCCTTGAACTGTTCACCCATATCTATTGCAGCATTGTTAATCAGCTAAAACCCAATATGAAAGAAAAAGTGTTTTTTTTTAAGAGTCTAAAATAGAGCAGGAAAATCTAACCAATTCATGGAATAGACCTTAGATCAGTTAGACCTCTTATCTACCCCTGGAAAGGTACAGTTTTCACAAAATAAGAGAAGATTTCTGAAGGATGCCTGTGAAAAATCCTTCACAGTGGCATGAGCTCCACCTGGACTCTCAGATGTCAGGAACAGAGAGGGACCCTGTGGGGAACAGAACTGAAGCCAGAGGCAGCGGGCAGTGGCTTGAGGTGCTTGCTTGAGACTGCTGCTTATCACTTCACCCCCAAAATGTGACCACATCCTGATTGGCACGTGTGTGCCCAGGATCCAAAAACGCCCTGGGTTCCAGCAAGGAGGAGGCCCAGAGGATTGGACTTGAAGTGTGAACAGTGAAGGGTTCTTCTTGCAATTGATGTATGTGTCAGCAAATCTTTAACCCAGCAAGTCTTTAACCCAGTTGAAAGCCAGGTTATTCCTTTCCTCTCTAGGTACCTGGGACAAGTCTGCAGGCAGGTGCCCTCTGCGAGCCCAGCTCCTCCCAGGCCTAGACAGGACCTTCAGTCAACAGTGGCATCCTCTGGGTTCCTGTGTGGAGCAACTTGAGTCACAGTTTTGTGCTGACCAGAGGCTGGGAGGTGGATTTGGCAACTTCCTGCTGCCAGAACAGTGTTTTGAGTGGATGAGTTGCCCTGTCACTATCCCTCTGGGGCTGTTAGCAGCCTACCAGCTAGGACTCATCTCCTGCCTACCACTCTCTGTTGCCCCCCTGTGCTCTGGCAACTGAGTCATGGGTGGCGTGCCTGTTCACAGCATCAACATCTTAACTTTTGAGGAATGAATGTGTGGCGTGGTTTTTCTCTGTAGCCTCAGGCTGTCATGTCCTGTTTTAGAAAGCATTCTCAGAGGCTGGTGTTAGGTCAATGTCCACCTCTATTTTTTCAGTCCTGTTATTTCCTTATTTCAATATTTAAATCCAAACAATCCCTTATTTAAATATGTAAATTTAAACAAACCCTTATTCACACATTCAAATTTAAACATGGCCTAATTCACATATTTAAATATATCCTTATTCAAATATTTAAATTTAAATGTGTCCTTATTCAATTATTTAAATTTAAATATGTTCTCATTTAAACAGTTGAATTTAAATATGTCCTTATTTAAATATTTAATTCAGGCAGGATTTATTTTGATTACAGGTGGAATGAGCTAGAGATTCATCAACTGATTCAACGAGATGGACTGACCTCAGTCTCGGCACCAGGAGCCAGGGGGGGACATTTTAGAGAGATTTTTCCTGCACCTTAGACCTCAACTGTCTTACAGCTAATAACACAAGACACCAACATTTCCAAATGCTTTCCACAATCCCATGTATTTCAGGAGCTCACAGCCTAGCAAGAGCCCTGCCCTGTCTTCCTCCTTAAATGCAGGGGTGTCTCCGTCCACATGGCAGAGATCCAGGACCCCTCTGCCTCTGTTGACAAGCCCTGGAAGCGGATCTCGTGGGCCAGACTGTCTCCAGGACAATCACAGGAAGTTATTCCACGCCTGCGACAAGTCCCGGCTCTGTGTAGTGGCAGGCAGAAGGTTACAGGCCCATCAGGCTGAAGGGTCACAGCAATCCCTGGGCTGGTGGTGCTGAGCCAGGACTGAGAGGAGCCTTAACCTGCTCCTGGAAATTCCCAACCCCCCGCCCTCGGGTTCCCTGGCTTTTGTGGGCCCCCTTGGCGAGGAAGTAGAAGGCGGAGACTGGGGCCCCCTTGAGTAAAGCACTGCAGAAAATAGAACATTAACCAGGACTTTTGTTTCTTCGATGATGTTCACTTTCTGCAACACATAACCGCACCCCAAACTTCCTGAATGTTTTCAAGGTGAAACCACTGGGAAGAAACTGGGAGCTGGGCTTAAAGGAGCTGGACTTGGGAAGCTACTGAAAGCCTCCAAGCTGTTACCAAAAGCTTTCTTTCATCTCGGGGTCTGGGAGCATTTCCAAGATTCCCAGGGCCTTACACAGAGCAGTCAGGGATACAGTTGTTAGGTTTGGAAAACACTCACTAACATTTACTAAGTCTCTGTAAATAGTCACACAATGCAAAGAGAAACTTGTTCCAGTCAGAAAAATGGGGATGAGGAAAGATGGAAATGAAGGAAATGAAAATGGAGAAGAAAGAAACGAAAAGGCAGTCAAGAGCATGTCTTAGTCCTGTTTCCTCTTCTGGACTCCAGAGAAGAGTCCATTCCAGAGCTAGATCAAGGGAAATGGCTTTGACAGTTCCATATAACAGGACAGTCTGTAGAAAGCAGTCTAACATGTGACCTTGAGGGTAATGTGCTCCATCACCCTGGTTCCACCCAAATCCTTCCCGCTGAAGTGCCAGGGGACCAGGAGCAGCTGGTGAAGGGTTAGCAGGAGGAATCTTCATGTTGGAATAGATGCATTCCTGGGTCACCAACCAATGCAAGTAGGCATGTACCCTCCTCCAACTGTGGCTCTATTTTCTATCTTCTTTAATTTCAACTAACTGGAATTCAGTCTCTTCGATTACATAGAGCCGTGTCCTTGAAAGAGAGGGCTGTGAACAAGATGCTCCGTCTCTCTGAGGACCAGCTTCTTTTTCTGGAAAATTAGCTGCCTTGACCACTTCACAGGATTATACATACAAGCTGACAAACTTATAAGAGAAGGAAATGCCATCACTGAAAGCTTGTTGGCCCTTGTTCCATTCGGAGGACTCTGAGCACCTGTTCTTCTCTGCCTCCCCTGTACCCGGCCCATTGCATAAATGTGTTTTCATCAGCCCATTGAGTATGGTTCCTCTGGATGCAATGATTGAAATCAAGCATCTTATTTTGTGCTTTTGATGTGCCCCACTTCTTGTAGGTTTCCTTTTCTGTACATTCTTGACTTCTTTTGCATTGAACATCTTTTTGTCAACTGATTTAGAAACCTACATCCCCGGGAGATTGTAAAGAAATAGGAGCTGCTGTAGGTTTCACTTCACAGACCTGGGTGCATCTGTGTGTGTATACATGTCTCTGTGTTTCACTGTGGTTTCATCATAACACATAGATTCCGGTGACCACAACTGCAAGAAACAGAAAGATCTCTTCCAACACAAGGATTTCTCCTGTTAAGCTTTTCCAGCCATCATCCCATGAGTCCATCCCCTGGTCCAGCACTGTGCACTGATTGTGTGTTGTAGATTAAGACTATTAAAGATGCTGGAAATACTTCAGGGACTGAGACAGAGGAGGGTCCTGCCATCACAGAGCACATGGGCTAGAATGGGCATAAGCCAGAGTCCCAGGGCGAGTTGCAGACCAGCTGATGGTCATTGGCCGGGTCTTGGTTCCTAGAGTTCCTTTCTTTTGCACATAACTTCTCATGCACCTCAAATGAGTTCCCCTTCCAACTGTGTACCTCTCTTTACGTGTAGTGGTGAGAAATGTTGAACTCTTTGCCCACTAGAGCAGGGCCTTGCCACCCACAGATCCTTGGCAGCATCTTTCTGTGTGTCCCCCTATAATCGAGGTACCTCATGCATCATGACAGATGAGGCCCATGTGAGAGCAGCTCAGAAACCCAACACGTGTAAATAATCAGAACAGATTCAAATTTTGGAGTCTGAGCCCCAGATCCCGGAGCTCTGGACACTTCAGGTCAGGGCAGGCAGCATGGAGCCCATCCACGGGTCCAACGGGGAGGAAACCCAAGCAGTTCCTTGAGCAGCTGGAGTTGAAAACTACTCTGGCTCAGATGACAGGGATAGTGAAGGATACAAACCCACAGCTCGAAGTGCAGCTCGATGGAGGTTTCATTCCTTCAGCCCGGGTTGGAAAGCAAGGCGATGCAGGCAGCTTGCTGACCGGCCCTGTGCACATGCAGAGGAAATGATTTCATAGCTTTGGGATTTCACCGCTGCAGAGGGGGCAGGGGGCCAATTCCGCTGAAACAAAGGGACAGTAATCATTTTGGCCAGAAAAGCAGTTTAAATCAAAGGTGTCTCTTTACAGCCTCAGAGACTCGCAGGATGTTTCTTCATTCAATTCAGTGTCTTTCAACAATGGATACAATCCAGACAGGCCACTTCAATTTTATTGGAGTGAATTCTGGAGTTTCAGGAGTGAAGCTTGCTCAGCCAGGTTTATTTCATTGTGCGAATAGAATCGAGTGCAGGAATAAAGTGCTCAGACTTTGAAATTTTGTCTATGGTAATCTCAGCCTCGAGAACTTCTTTTATTAGCTGAGAAAAGCTCATGTTAGGCATGTGTAGCTGACACCCCAATTTACTCTTGAACAACACACTGCCATATCTGTGTGTTACATTTGCAAATGCTCCAAATGTGGAGCATTTGCTGTATTTGAGTTAAAAGGCTCTGACTGCACCTTGCCTGACTGCTGAGACCTTGTCTGTCTGATTCCCCATCACAGCTCCAGTTCCTTGCACGTAAATATGTGATGAATGAATCCTGGCGATGAGGTTTGTTATGAAACCACAAAGCTAGTCATGTTTCTCAAGACTAGTGTTTTAAACCTAGGTCCAGGGCACCCTGAAATCATGTATGAAATTCATTAACTCAACAAGTATGAGCAACTCTTCTGTGACACGCAGCAGAGGTTAATGCAGTAATCAAGACAACAAGGCCTCTGTAGGGGACTGGGGATTGACGTGGGGGCCAGATACCCATCCTCAAACAGATAGGAAAGAGAAATAGTAGGTGTTGAAAGGAGTGTCTTTGAAATTAAGGTGTAAAGTGATGTGCAGCCACTTGGACTTGAATGATCAGAGAAGGTTGCTCTGAGATGATGACAATTAAGTTATGGCTTCAACAGGAAACTGAGATCTGAATGACAGGCATGCAGATAATCTGGTGAAAGACTATATTGAGAAGAAGGACCAGGGAGGGCAAAGGCCCCAAGGTGGGAATGAGATTTGACCTGTTCAGAAACAGCAGAAAGAACAGTGTAAAAGAACCAGAGAGTGGTGGAGCTAAAGAGGAAGAGGAGGGTAGGGCTAGGTCCAGGGAGAGGCTCTAGGCCAGGTTCAAGGGGGTGGATATTATTATAAGGCTTAGAGGGCCTTTGGAAAGGGCAAATCGAGGGAGCCACATGAGTGGATTGATGTTTTTTAAACACCACTGAGTTCTGTGTCAAGAGTGAATTTCTGGGGGGCCTAGGACCAGGGCAGCTATAGCAGGGTAACATGGAGAGGTGAAAGTACAGTCAGCAGGCCATGCATACAGTTTGGATGTGAAGAGTGAAGCAAGGGTCACTCTGAGAAATGCTGCTAGGTGAGGCCAGTGAGGGAAATCATGGCAATTAAATGAAGGAAGGCCATCCAGAACAGTGCATGCATGTGTGTCTCTGTGTGTGTGTGTGTATGTGCATGTATGCACGCATGCATGTTTCTGATGAGAGAAGGTGCATGAATTTCATCATGTTCTCTAAAAGGATAGACATTCAGTGTTGAAACAGTGCATCTTGAGATTGTGATTCAGAGATCGATTTGTTCTGTTTGGTTGGTAATACACGTTCTCTGAGCTAGAAGCAGGTGACTTTGAGGTGTTTCATGAGATGGCCTTGGACTCCTAACCACCCCGGATGTGAGATCCAGGAATGTGTGTTTTTAGCAGATCCTGGACATGGACCAACAGACTGGTTCCAAATAGTAAAAGGAGTACGTCAAGGCTGTATATTGGCACCCTGCTTATTTAACTTATATGCAGAGTACATCATGAGAAACGCTGGGCTGGAAGAAGCACAAGCTGGATTCAAGATTGCTGCGAGAAATATCAATAAACTCAGATATGCAGATGACACCACCCTCATGGCAGAAAGTGAAGAGGAACTAAAAAGCCTCTTGATGAAAGTGAAAGAGGAGAGTGAAAAAGTTGGCCTAAAGCTCAGCATTCAGAAAATGAAGATCATGGCATCCCATCACTAA
>SJYV01016384.1:834194-863590 GCA_006410875.1 Neotragus pygmaeus | reverse complement strand
GTATTCTTGCCACCTCTTCTTAATATCTTCTGCTTCTGTTAGGTACATACCATTTCTATCCTTGATTGTGCCCACCTTCACATGAAATATTCCCTTAGTATCTCTAATATTCTTGAAGAGATCTCTAGTCTTTCCCATTCTATCGTTTTCCTCTATTTCTTTGCACTGATCGTTGAGGAAGGTTTTCTTATCTCTCCTGCTGTTTTATGAGGTTTCTAAGCAACATAAGCAGAGACAGTAAACAGGGCTTGAGTCACTATTGCTACTGGAGATCCGTGGAGAAATAAGTCCAGTAAAAATGAAGAGATGGAGCCAAAATAAGAACAACACCCAGCTGTGGATGAGACTGGTGATGGAAGTAAAGTCTGATGCTGTAAAGAGCAATATTGCATAGGAACCTGGAATACTAGGTCCATGTAACAAGGCAAATTGGAAGTGGTCAAACAAGAGATGGCAAGAGTGAACATCAACATTTNTAAGAACAACACCCAGCTGTGGATGAGACTGGTGATGGAAGTAAAGTCTGATGCTGTAAAGAGCAATATTGCATAGGAACCTGGAATACTAGGTCCATGTAACAAGGCAAATTGGAAGTGGTCAAACAAGAGATGGCAAGAGTGAACATCAACATTTTAGGAGTCAGTGAACTAAAATGGACTGGAATGGGTGAATTTAACTCACATGACCATTATATCTACTACTATGGGCAAGAATCCCTTAAAAGAAATGGAGTAGCCATCACAGTCAACAAAAGAGTTCAAAATGCAGTACTTGGGTGCAATCTCAAAAACAACAGGATGATCTCTGTTCATTTCCAAGGTAAACTATTCAACATCACATTAATCCAAGTCTATGACCCGACCAGTAGTGCTGAAAAACTTGAAGGTGTCTATGAAGATCTACAAGATCTTCTAGAACTAACACCCCAAAAAAGATGTCCTTTTCATTATAGATGACTGGAATGCAAAAGTAGGAAGTCATGAAATGCCTGAATTAACAGGCAAGTTTGGCCTTGGAGTACAGAATGAAGCAGGACAAAGGCTAACAGTTTTGCCAAGAGAACACACTGGTAATAGCATGCACACTCTTCCAACAACACAAGAATAGACTCTACACATGAACATCACCAGATGGTCAATACTGAAATCAGATTGATTATATTCTTTGCAACCTAAGATGAAGAAGCTCTATACAGTCAGCAAAAACAAGACCAGGGCTGACTGTGGCTCAAATCATGAGCTCCTTATTACCAAATTCAAACTGAAATTGAAGAAAGTAGGGAAAACCACTAGACCATTCAGATATGACCTAAATCAAATCCCTTAAGATTATACAGTGGAAGTGACAAATAGATTCAAGGGATTAAATCTAATAGACAGAATGCCTGAAGAGCTATGGATGGAGGATCATGACATTGTACAGGAGGCAGTGATCAAGACCATCCCCAAGAAAAAGAAATGCAAAAAGGCAAAATGGTTTTCTGAGGAGGTCTTACAAACAGCTGAGAAAAGAAGAAAAGTGAAAGGCAAAGGAGAAAAGGAAAGATATACCCATCTGAATTGCCAAGGTGAACTCACACTAAAGTTTTAGAAATTAACAACTTAGTATGCAACTTCCTCCACATAACAAACTCAAATTGAAACTAGTATTCCTCCAACAGTGTTTTAACTTCCCAGCAACACCAACATATAAGCATCTGATGGTGGACTTCTAGAAATATCAATAGGGAAGAAGTTCGAAGGAAAAATAGAACTTTCCTGACATCCCTCTGTGGTCACCTTGAAAGAGCTTGCTGACTTCTATGAGCAAGGCAAGGCCTGGGCAGCACCCCACATTGTACAGAGGTAGCTGCCATTGTTCTGGGATTTGTGGTCATTCAGCTAGTTGTTTTCCAGCATCCCCCTACTAAAATCTCAGAATCAGGAGTAGCAAGGATGTCAGCTCAACAGAATACCATGTAAGGGAAGTGGTGGCCCAAGAGCTGTGACTGAACATTCATTATATTTTTCTCATTGGCTTGCAGCCTGCTTTTTATCACGCTTGTTGCAGTTGTTAATATCACCAGAGTGGGTCACAGATATGAAATCCACACCTCAGCTGACCTGGGTAAAGCTAGGAAGACAGGAGAGCCGTTTATTTTATAGTGACTCAAGCCCTGTTTACTGTCTCTGGTTACGTTGCTTAGAAACCTCATAAGTCTGACTTGACTCCAAGTTCCACATGGAACATTTGGAAAACTATAGAAGAATGTTCTTGGAACCCTAGCATCATGCAAGAAACTTTTTTTCCATGTTAACTCTGCATATTTATTATACATATGTACAACTACATAGATGAAACTTAAAACTGTAATTTTGGTTGTTAATCCATGTGTTATAAAGGGGGAAACGTTTTCTTCTTTTCCCCTGGTTCCTATCTCAGATGATAAAAGAGACAATTGCACTAAATTGGTGGTGTTGGAAAGAAACCTTTCACCCTCCTTTTCCTCTATTCATGCGTTCCAGGGAGGAAAGTGATCAAAACTAATGAACAGACCTGCCCCCTGTTGGGCAGCAACCATTGTTCCACGTGTGGTCTCCTGTTCACTCTGCTGGTGCCCACTCCCCTCCATGCTGTGAGGCCACTGGGAAAGAAAGGACCTGTCCTTACAGGCAAAGGCCAATGCTGGCCCAGTTGCTCTGCCAGGACCAGGTGGGAGAATGCAAACCAAGGGACTAGGTAAAAATGATCTCTTGGCTCCTGGTCCAAGCTACACTCTCCAGTCTGGCTTTACCAGTAATCATGTTGTTATTTTGGTTTCTTATTCCTATATCAATTTCTTAATCTGCTCAGAACTTGAGAGAAGAGTATGATTTACTCAATCCCAGCAGACTGTTATAATGAAATCTTGGAACAGTAATATATTTACATCTGGAAGGAACTTTAGGAATCATCACTCCTTAGTGTTCTATGAGCAAATGAACACCTGGAGGCATTAAGCTCCTTGCCCAAAGTTACTCAGTCAATGACCATGATGGGATGAAAACTCAGTTCTCTGGAGTTTGGAGTCAGTGATCTTTCCTTTATTGTTATGCTGTTCAGAGTCAGCCTCAGTCATGGGCCCTTGAAGTCTTTGTCTCTGTCTCCTCCCATCCTCTTGAGGGACTTCAGCATCCAAAGATGCCCCTGGAGCAAGCAGGTGTTTTCTGACTTTCCACACGTCCAGTGAACCTTTGCCATGGTCTCACTTGAGCCAGTCACTGTAAGAGCCATGCACAGAGTACAGTCAATAGCTGGAACTTCTGTACCACCAACACCAGTAACTTAAGTATTTTTGCTTTCTTCGTATCCTCCTGCACATCCTTCCTGCTTGCTCACAAATCACTACCATTGCAACTGTTTTTTAACTGCTGAGACCTCCATCAGTAAGCTCTCTAGTTTCTCCTCCTTGTTTTCACTTTCTGAGTTTCAAGCTTAGATTCCAGGGTCCTTCATTTCAATCCTTCTTATTTATTCCCCTAATCCCACTGACCCTTCATCCTTTCATTAGACCTTAACTAAATGACCTGGGATGACTAACTCTTTGACTTCCCCTTTCCTGAACATGGGCAAATGAATATTGCTGAAGAAAATCATATAACCAGGAAAAGCTGCCCCTCTATAAATTCAAGATCTCTAGTTTCTCATGCAAAGGCACCATTGCCCAAGAATCCTGCTGTTTCTCTGATCATCTCATTCTCACCTTCTCAAACCTTGTCCAACCTCCTCAAACCTCCAAATCCCTTTCTCTCTCATCTCTCAACAGCAGTTAGCTCCTTGTTTAGATAAAATATAAATCACCAGGAGATAACTCCTTGACTTTACGTGACCAGCTTCATTTTCTTCTCTTCCCATCACAATGGAGGAGGTATGCCTCCCTTCTAAAGTCAAGTTCTTCATCCATGCTAGGACCACCTCCCCTCCTCACTCCTGAATAGCCTACTCTCTCATAGCATGCCACAGCACACATGGGATTCTGGAACCCTTCACACACTTGGGCTCTAGGACTTGCAAGCTCAGTAGTTGTGATGCATGGACATTGTTGCCCTGAGGCATGTGGAATCTTCCCGAACCAGGGATCAAACCCACGTTCCATGAACTGGCAGGTGGATTCTTAACCACTGGACCACCAGGAAAGTCTAAGACTCCTTTGTTTTGGTAACTGAATCAGTACTGAATCAAGATATTCAAGCTTCAGGCTCACAACTAATGTGCGATGGAGAACTGGATTTCATTCTTAACACTTATGTGCATTGTGCATGGTTCAGATTAAGCACCGTAATCCCATTCTGTTGTTGTTGTTCAGTCACTCAGTCCTGTCTGACTCTTTGAAAGCCCATGGACTGTAGCACGCCAGGCTTCTCTGTCCTTCACCATCTCCCAGAGATTGTTCAAACACANTGCTGGCCCAGCACAAACCTTGCCTCCCTTGCACTGAATCCCTACATACCTTGGCTCCCAACCCTCCTCGTGGCTCAACTTGGAACCTCCCACCTGCAAACTAAATGCCTTATGTCCCCAGAACCAGTACCCCCAATTACTGGAACCACACTACTCCTTACAGCCCAGAGGTAACGCTTTGGCCTACAAAAGCCCTCCCAGCTCCTCCATCACTGCTTCTTCCTCATCCTCTCAAGAGCCAGAGATTCTGGTTCAAGGTGTGTGAATTGCAGAGGAAAACAGATTTCGGGTTCCTCTGATCTTTGGTCGGCAGGTGGGGGGGAGAAGCCCTCCTATGGGGAGAGAGGAGGATTATGCCATCCTTCTTTGCAACTCCCTACTCTTAGTCACACACCAGAACTAAAGGCCTGAATGGAGCCTGGATACCTCATTTCTTTGATTCTTCTACCTATTTGCTGTGGGAATTCTGCCAGGATATTTTCCCTCCATGAGCCTGTCTCTTCATTTATTATCCATCCTAAACATTCAGTAGTGCCTATTCTGAGCCATGCCATGTCTGGGACCACTTCCCAGAGGAACTTCCAATCCAGTGGGCGAGAAAGGCTCATGATACAAGGTGGAAAGCAATCAGAGATCTATCAGGTAAGATATTCCATGAAAGACCTGTAACGGCCTGGTACACAGTAAATGGTTCAGTGGACAGCTGCTGGTGTTAGTAGCAGTCAGTACTGGTATGACTGAGGGTTGCTAAAAGAGTGTAGGTAATAAGAAAAAAGATTGGTGGGGGGTGGGGGAGAGGTCGGTTCTAGAAGGCTTCCTGCAGAAAGTGGTACCTGGTAGGATTTGGACAGGTGGGCAAGAAAAGAGGTTTTAGGTTCTTCAAAGAGAGCAGCTCGGTTCGCTCTCAGGGTCGTGTGCTCAGCCCCGCCCAAGGCAGGAAGGGCGAGGCCTTTCAATGGTCTCCCCGCCCCGTGGGCCGGCCCTGCCGCCTCCTCCACCCATGGCGCCTCCAGATCTCAGAGCGCGGAGCCTGGAAGGGGCCCGTGGGCACGGCTCCGGAGATTGGTAGCACCTGGGGTGACGTCACATGGGCGGGCCAGGGCTCTGGGCACGCCCCCTGCCCCAGACCACTCCCCGCTCCCCGCCNTTAGAAAAAGAAAAATTCAACAGAATCATGTTTGGGATGCAAAGCCCCCAAAGATAGCAAAACAATAAAAGAGAAGAAAGTGTACCCAAAACTGCAGTTCCGCAGAGGCTGTGGAGACTGATGATGAAGGAGAAGAGAAAGCAAGACAGGAAGAAAACTGAAAGCTGAAAAGTCAGACTCCAATATGGTCCAAGAGAAGAGACCCAGGTGATAGGTGGTGATTCTGGAGTGAGATCACAGCTACACAGCCCCTCCTGCATTCAGACACAGCCACACCTGCCTTAAGGTGGAGGTGGAAGTCTGCAGCAAACACAGAAAGTCAGAGTCTCGATGTTTTTCAATGCCCAGAGTTTAGTCTTCTGCCCAAAGACTGTCCATCTCCAGAACTTTCTCCCCCAGAACTCTGATGGCATTCAGAAGGAAACTATGAATAGTTAAAAGGGAAACCAAGGAAATTCAGACAGCACAGAAAGGTGAGGGGAGGAAGAGACAAAAAATTTTTTTAAAACACAAACCTGTGTGATCGGATAGAGCTATCATTGAATGACTCTTTGGGCCGAGAGGGGTAGCCAGGATTAGAAGACAGTCACTGACATCTAAAGCACACAGGACTAAGGGACTCATGTTAACTAGCAGACTAATTTCCTAGTTTAATCTCTTCTAATGAAGGTTAAGTCACCTGGAAAAACTATTTTAAGTAGTTATCATTTGCCTCTAGTCCACTTTAGAATTACAAAGTTTAATTGAAGTATACTATATGTAATGTTAATCTAAACCATGAAAAATAATGCCATCTCTACTTAATATGAAAATCTGAGGCTGCCTTGTATTTGAACCATACGTGACTAAACACTTTGATTTGCATATTTTATGAATTCCCTTTTGATGTGTCACATAAGAGATGAGTCATTTACACAACTCTCTAAATGAAACTTTATGTGTAACACTTTGCACTTAACAGGTGGATGTCTTCCTACTATCAGGAGAAATTTCAGAGTTCTATTTTATGAAGTCAGAGGCCAAATTACTGTTCTTACTTTTTAAAAAAAATTATGAGTATATATTTCAATGGAGTGTGTTGAAGTTTTAATGTCTTATTTGTTTAGGATAGAAAATATTATTCATCTCTTTTCAATGACCAAGGATTTACCCTTTGGTTCATCATGATATAGGAATGAAAGTTTATAATATTTGATTGTAGGAAATCAACCAGATCAGTATATGCTGTGATGATGTATTGAACATCATCCACTCAAGCTGTCTTAGCCTCCTCAGCAGATAACAGTATGATCTTTACTTCTATCTTTGTGATGAAACTGTTGGTAAACCCATTTGGTGCTTATTTGCACCCTCACTTTTAAAAATATTTGTTTATTTATTTCCTTGCATTAGGCCTTAGTCTCAGCACCCAGGATCTTCACTGTGTCATGCATTACACCACACGGCTCAATAGCTGTGGTACATGGCTCGAGAACCTGTGGAATCTTAGTTCCCAAATCGGGGATCAAACCTGCATCCCCTCCTTTGCAAGTGGGTTCTTAAGCACTGGACTACCAGGAAGGAGCTGTCCCTTCATTATTACTCTACAAAGCCCTGGGTCACTTGATCACACCTTTTTACGATATCCTCATTGTCCTTCCAGACACCACATCTTTCTAGTCCCCCGCCTACTGCTGTAGGTCCTTTTTCTAAATCTGTTCTGTGGACTTATCCCACCCTCCCTCCAACTGAGTTCAACCTTCAGCTATTTTTCAAGGTTCCTTCCTCAGTTCAATTCAACAAGGTTTTGGGGGTACCCACTAATGCATGAGGCATAATGATCAATGCTGTACATGCAAAGATGAATAAGACATGCAAATAACAAGAGAGGCATACAAATACACAAGTATAGTCTAATCTATACTTTAGTGCTACAATAATAATGTGTACAAGTAATTTGTTGGCAGGGCCTCAAAGGATAGAATAGTGAACCCTGTCCTCTTCTCTCTTTACCTGCTCTTCTGGGTGTCTTGATTGAACCTTTTCAATTAGAAGAGAGAGAGATTCACACAAGCAGATTCAGACAGGGTAGGGTTATTCAATGATACGCATGTACAGGGAAATAAAGGGCAAAGGTCTCTGAATGGAATGAAAGAACAGGGTGTGCTCTCGTTTCCTCCACCACATCACTTATGATGCATTAAGATTCCTGCTTCCTCACGGGGTACAGTTTGCACACAGGCCATCATTTTTCTTTCTCTATTTTGTAACACTTTTTCAGCATCAGCAACCACTGTCAATTACCACATTTCCTCCATGTTTATCAACACTAGCTCCTGAAGGAAAGATTCCTGATTGATCCAGCTGATCTTTTTCTTGCTAGGCTTTCTCAGCCTCAGAATGGATCCCGCTTCCAACCTTTAACGCTAAATAGACGAATCCCTCTTTTGGACCAAAAAATGATGAAGGATGTTCAAGAGGGGAAAAAAAACAGGTCCCTGCTATGTTTAAACTCCATAGGAAAAATTAAAACAACTCTAAAGACATTAAGTCCAAGTGTCTGAGCATTTTGTCCAGCATTTTGACCCTCTTAAAAACCAGAGGGAGATTGTCATGAAAATACTAAACTTTGCCACAAAGAACCTAGTAGATGGAATTGGGCTGACTAAAATGACAAGAAAAACAAGCAACTGCTACATTCCTGTGTTAAATGTTCCAAATTAGTATTTGGCCTCAGGCTGAGAGGTGGTCACGACATCAGCCTTTAGGTCCAAAAGATGTTGCACTTCTTCGCTGTCACCAGGTCTTCAGTGGCTAGTCTATTCAGCTCAGCTCAGACCCGGAGTGAAAGAGTGAACTGGTCCTCAGCATAGTTATGACAAAAGAAGTAATCTCTTATTGCACAGTCATTCAGTAATCCTGACACCAGCTGCATAAAGGATCTGATCTGTATGTCTGTCTAGCTGGAAAATATTTCCAAGGGGTAGACAACTTATGATGGCCTCTAAATTAGTTCTCCATGTATTGGGATGAAGAAACACACCACCCATTTTATTTGTTTATATAAGAAGGACATACTTTAATAGGGGAACCAGATCTTTTCGTGTGTGTGTGTGTGTGTGTGTGTGTGTGTGTGTGTGTGTGCTGTCGTTGCTTTTTTTTTCTTTTTTTTAATTTTAATTTTTATTAAAAAAATTTTTTTACTTTATTCTACTTTACAAACTGTATTGGTTTTGCCATACATCGACATGAATCGACCACAGGTGTACACGAGCTCCCAATCCTGAATCCCCCTCCCACCTCCCACCCGACAACGTCTTTCTGGATCATCCCCGTGCACCAGCCCCAAGCATCCTGCATCCTTCATCGAACATAGACCGGCGCCTCATTTCTTACATGATAGTATACATGCTTCAGTGCCGTTCTCCCAAATCATCCCACCCTCTCCCTCTCCCTCAGAGGCCTCTCTACCTCAGGACAGAACTNCCCGTGCACCAGCCCCAAGCATCCTGCATCCTTCATCGAACATAGACCGGCGCCTCATTTCTTACATGATAGTATACATGCTTCAGTGCCGTTCTCCCAAATCATCCCACCCTCTCCCTCTCCCTCAGAGGCCTCTCTACCTCAGGACAGAACTAATGCTCCTATGACCTTCTCCTGCATATTCGTATTATTACACATAGCTCACTCTAGTTATTTGTCTGTCTGTATTGCCTACTGATCTGTAAGCTATTTAAGGACAGAAATTACTTTGCACCATTTGTCCTCTCTGTGTCTGCTCAGGCTCTACCTTAAAGCTGCCTGTTGAATTAACTATTGTAAACTAAGAAAGGACTCTCTGTGTTCTCCCAGAGTTGTTACTGGTATAGCAGCACTCTAAGCCAAAATAAAGAGTATGCATGTATTTTATTGACTGGAACTCTTATATCTAAGTAGACATGTGTATTCAGTTGCTAAGTTGTGTCTGATTCTTTGTGACCCCATTATTGTAAGCTTCCAGGCTCCTCTGCCATGGGATTTCCCAGGCAAGAATATTGGAGTGGGTTGCCATTTTCTTCTCCAGGGGATCTTTCCAACCCAGGAATTGAACCTGTGTCTCCTGCATTGGCAGATAGATTCTTTACTACTGAGCCACCTGGGAAGCCCAGCCTAAGTGGGACCAATGTCCAAAACCGAGCCAAGTTTCCAAATAGGACTTTCAATCAAGTGTTCTTTGTTTTTGAGACTCTATCCCAACCTCTTGCTTCCTTTGTCCGCTAACTCATGATGATTGCTTAATGCTTTCCAGGTGTTTTTACTTCCAAGATTTTAAGTTTTTCTTTCACTGACCAAGAGGCACTGAACAACTTATAAGGCAATGATATTTTGAATGAAGTTACTTCTCATATTTCTCTCCCAGTTTTGCCCCACTGCTACAATCTGCCCCAAATATAATCTAGCCTGTCTCACACAGTTCATCCAGTGGCTACCAGTGAGTGCCATGACCTGATATTCCTGCGCAGAATTCCTCATTTATGCACCAGCTTAGCACGTCCATCTGTCCCAAGGCTTGTTGGCAATGTAGTTTCTACTCTATTTCCTTCATACATGCTGTGAATCGTTAGACAGTCCATAAGCTCAAATTGTCTGTGAAAATGATGCTGAAAATGATGCAGTCTGTAAATCTTTACATGGGAAAACTACTAGAGAAGTTGGCTTAAGGATGACTTGGTTCAAGATCCAATGGCCCAATAGAAAGCTTTTCTTTTGCAAGGTGGATTGTCTAACTATTCTGATAAAATTATGTTCTCTTTGTACATTCTTTTCCTGGAATGTTTAGCCAAGTGCCAAAGCCTGACAAAAAGAGCAGAGGGCTAGAAGTCATGAGTGCAGGGTTCTAGACTCAGCTTGGAACTAGCTCAGTGATCCTGATCAAGCCACCTACTTCTTTCCTTGGCCATTGTTGATTTCACCAGGCAAGCACTTGGGCTAAGAAAAAAAAAATTATTGAACCTGTGGTAAAGGTGCTTTTATATAGTGTCAAGGACTGTGAAGATTCTCAGAGTGTAGCTTACTTAAAATATAACAAGTTAGCCTGTCATGATTTTGTGGGTGCTGGTAAAAAATAACAAACAAATAAACATGATATTCCTGGATCAGGGACTAAGGGCTTTATTATCATGACCTAGCAAGCAGCATGAGCATCAGCACGTTTGCATCAGTTCTCCTTGCTCCCAGGTTGCATAGGTATGGCACAGATGGACACAGGAGGAAGCCTGTGCACCATTGGTTGAATTTCAGGACAGGAGTTCTGAGTTTAGGGACCCTGGGCATAGTACAGTATTCTAAAGGACAGTTTCCACCAGAAGATGGTACTTTTCTTCTTGTGAATACCATGTCATCATGGATTAAAGCTTTGTAAATTTTTTTTATATGTCTCTAATAGATCTGAAAACAAATTACTGATTTATACATTTTAATTTTATTATAGTTGATTTACAATGTTGTGTTAATTTCAGCTGTGTAGCAAAGTGATTCATTTATTTATATATTCTTTTTAATATTATTTTCATTATAGTTAATCATAGGATATGAATATATTTGCCTTTGCTATACAGTAGGACTTTGTTGTTTATCCATTCTAAATCACTGATATTTTACTTAATGATTTCATCTGTGCTTTATAACTATAATAGATCTAATTCTAGAGCCAAAGACAAGTATTTATGTTAAATGAAGGATATAGATAGGAAATAAGAATAAGTAAAGGTTGCAATATAGTTCAGGTTGGTATTTAAAGATGGCCCTGTGTGAAAATTGCAATATATAATCCATGTGCTTTTCCATTTCACTATTTAAATCCTGTGTTCAAATAGTAAGCCAAACAATTCCTTTCATGCCCTCTACTGGATATTTTTGTTCAATCACTAAGTCATCTGGCTCTTTGTGACCCCATGGACTGTAGCACACCAGGCTCCCCTGTCGTTCGCTATCTCCCAAAGTTTACTCAAACTCATGTTCATTGAGTTGGTGATGCTATCTAATCATCTCATCTTCTGCTGCCTCCCCTTTCTCCTTTTGCCTTCAATCTTTTCCAGCATCAGGGTCTTTTCCAATGAGTCAGCTCTTTGCTTCAGGTGGCCAAAGTATTGGAGCTTCAGCTTCAACATCAGTCGTTCCAATGTATATTCAGGGTTGATTTCCATTAGGATTGACTGGTTTGATTTCCTTGCAGTTCAAGGGACTCTCAAGAGTCTTCTCCAGTCTCATAATTGGAAAGCATCAGTTCTTCAGCGCTCAGCATTCTATTGGATTTTAGAAGTTAAACACTGATAACACTGGAAGGTAATCCAGGAATATTGAAAATAATTTGCAAATGGAAACAAAAAATACTAGTGATTTTTTTAGGGAGAGAGGAAGAAAGTCAATTAACCCTCCCCTGCACAAAACTTATGTGTATGTTTATTGACATATTTGCATTGCTCTCAGTTTTCTACAAGGTAACTTTCATCTCTGCAGAATTATAAAACAACCTAGTCAAAGGTGCGTATATTTCTATAGGCAAATAATCCCCCGTGGTTGCAGCATTTCTTTGAAAAGATATTAGTCTTGTATGCTTATTCCAACATCTTCAGTATTTCCTTAATTGGATCAAGAGAAGATAAATGAATAGGATCAATTTAGAAGCACTTTGTCTGTCCTTATGAATTGCCATCGGGTTTGGATTGGAGAATTGATAAGAAAAATTAGAAAAATTAGCTATTTGCTCTTCCAGCAATAGTTCAGAGTACCAGAAGAGTATTTTAGAGATGAATTATAGAAGAAAAGATATTTTCAGTTATTCATTCAGGAAACTGAAACTTGTTTATACCAGCTATATGCCTAACTCCAATGGAAGCTTTGAGTCCACCTGAGGTTCCAGGGAACTATCTCCTGGAATTTATAGTTACAGCACAATTACTCCTGTATCTGAAAATATTTAACTCCAAGTAAGATGAGCTGCAAACACAGCTGTGGAAAATCTGAAAACAGTGTGGAAAGTCTTGTTCACCTCTTCACCACTTAGGCATGCTGACCACATTATTTTTTTCGTGAGTACTAAACTTGTCTGTGAATTTTTCATCATAGTCTCCCTTTACCCATTCCCATAATCCCTATCCCTAATGCCAGAACATTCTTGGTCATGCTAAAGGTCTTCGAGAATTCCCTAGTAATATACTAGGTCTTAAAACTGACATCACAGTGGGCCTGGAGTAAGATTTTCTTTAGTATCAAAATCGTAACCTTCTCCTAGTCAAGGGCCTTATTTATAGGCCTTTAATAGTTATCTGTCTTATCTAAGATATTATTTAGACTTGATTTTAAGTTGGCAAAACTTCAAAGCAAATTAAACCTTTACTGACATAAATACAAGCTATGAAGGGGCAGGAGTGCCATCAGTGGGAAAGAAATATGACACATATCTACCAGAAGGTGGCAATGTTGCTTCTCCAAACGTTTCAGATCCGAAAGGTTCCTGACGCAGGACAGAAACTGCTACTGATGGTGCTGCTGCTGGTAAGTCGCTTCAGTCGTGTTCGACTGTGCGACCCCGTAGATGGCAGCCCACCAGGCTCCCCCATCCCTGGGATGCTCCAGGCAAGAACACTGGAGTGGGTGGCCATTTCCTTCTCCAGTGCATGAAAGTGAAAAGTGAAAGTGAAGTCGCTCAGTCGTGTCCGACTCTTAGCGACCCCATGGACTGCAGCCTACCACTGGGCTCTTCCGCCCATGGGATTTTCCAGGCAAGAGTACTGGAGTGGGGTGCCATCGCCTTCTCTGAGGACAGACTAGGTGTGGTTATTGCTAAACTCGTTTTACATTTAATTCATAGACGTCCTTTACAGAACAGAAAGTGACTTAGCTAAGCTTCAAAGTTTGTCATCACAGTCAAAATATCTTGTTGATTAGTCACTAAGTTGTGTCTGACTCTGCAACCTCATGGACTATAGACCACCGGGCTCCTCTGTCCATGGGATTTCCCAGGCAAGACTGGAGTGGGTTGCCATGTCCTTCTCCAGGGGATCTTCACAACTCAGGAATTAAACCCATGTCTCCTGCACTGGCAGGCGGGTTTTACAACTAAGCCACCATAGAAGCCTGTATTCATAATATACACAGAGGCAAAACACAAAAAGAGTATTTTGTAAGTAGCATATGAGCCCATAGGTGTACTGAACCATTACAGTGAGAAAGGTTCCTTGCTGAAAGTTTCATGTGGAAGACACTGAGAAGCAAAGGACCTCAACCGTTAAAAAATTTGGAATATACTCTGGAAGAAGAACTTTATTCATAAACTGATCAGAATTTCTGTTTTAAAATTCTGGCCCCAAGATTCTCCTGGATCGTTTCTCCTCAGAGACACTAAACTTACTGCTTCCTATCTAACTGTGGGGTCTTTCTTTATCCTTAGCCTTTCATGGCCATGTTTTCTTCACCACATTTACTTGTTTGGTTTGAAATATCTCAAGCCCTTACACTTTGGGTGCTGGAAGGCAAAGAAAATAAGTCTTGGCATGGCCCCATCCCAGTGGAAATAAAGGGGACTTTTCTCAACACTTCTTCCCAGGCAGCCAAACAGCTCCAGACTCCAAGATCCCGGATTACGCCCAACTTGAGCCTTGCAGTCCTCCCAAGTCCAACAAGACATTTCCCACAGAAACCTCAGCAGCCTACCCACACTTAACAAAAGTTTGATAGCCAAGAAAAAAAAAAAAANACGTTTCAGATCCGAAAGGTTCCTGACGCAGGACAGAAACTGCTACTGATGGTGCTGCTGCTGGTAAGTCGCTTCAGTCGTGTTCGACTGTGCGACCCCGTAGATGGCAGCCCACCAGGCTCCCCCATCCCTGGGATGCTCCAGGCAAGAACACTGGAGTGGGTTGCCATTTCCTTCTCCAGTGCATGAAAGTGAAAAGTGAAAGTGAAGTCGCTCAGTCGTGTCCGACTCTTAGCGACCCCATGGACTGCAGCCTACCACTGGGCTCTTCCGCCCATGGGATTTTCCAGGCAAGAGTACTGGAGTGGGGTGCCATCGCCTTCTCTGAGGACAGACTAGGTGTGGTTATTGCTAAACTCGTTTTACATTTAATTCATAGACGTCCTTTACAGAACAGAAAGTGACTTAGCTAAGCTTCAAAGTTTGTCATCACAGTCAAAATATCTTGTTGATTAGTCACTAAGTTGTGTCTGACTCTGCAACCTCATGGACTATAGCCCACCGGGCTCCTCTGTCCATGGGATTTCCCAGGCAAGACTGGAGTGGGTTGCCATGTCCTTCTCCAGGGGATCTTCACAACTCAGGAATTAAACCCATGTCTCCTGCACTGGCAGGCGGGTTTTACAACTAAGCCACCATAGAAGCCTGTATTCATAATATACACAGAGGCAAAACACAAAAAGAGTATTTTGTAAGTAGCATATGAGCCCATAGGTGTACTGAACCATTACAGTGAGAAAGGTTCCTTGCTGAAAGTTTCATGTGGAAGACACTGAGAAGCAAAGGACCTCAACCGTTAAAAAATTTGGAATATACTCTGGAAGAAGAACTTTATTCATAAACTGATCAGAATTTCTGTTTTAAAATTCTGGCCCCAAGATTCTCTTGGATCGTTTCTCCTCAGAGACACTAAACTTACTGCTTCCTATCTAACTGTGGGGTCTTTCTTTATCCTTAGCCTTTCATGGCCATGTTTTCTTCACCACATTTACTTGTTTGGTTTGAAATATCTCAAGCCCTTACACTTTGGGTGCTGGAAGGCAAAGAAAATAAGTCTTGGCATGGCCCCATCCCAGTGGAAATAAAGGGGACTTTTCTCAACACTTCTTCCCAGGCAGCCAAACAGCTCCAGACTCCAAGATCCCGGATTACGCCCAACTTGAGCCTTGCAGTCCTCCCAAGTCCAACAAGACATTTCCCACAGAAACCTCAGCAGCCTACCCACACTTAACAAAAGTTTGATAGCCAAGAAAAAAAAAAAAAGGGACTTATATTGCTTATATTCCCAACTTTAACTTTTCACAGTCTGCATTTAAGGATATTTACTAGCATGTTATGACAAAAATACTAATTAACCAGAAGTTCCTTAGCTGGCTTAAACAGCAATGATAGTAACGAGTAGCCTGTTCTAGATCCTTCTGTGCATCATGCTAAGGCTCTTATTTGATTTCCAAGAAAGCTCAGTAATCTCAGTGAGCATCTCTGGCAAAATGTTGCACAACTCTAGAATTCACATAGGCAGGGTAGAAGGAGCAGTTAGTTGTGTGTTAGTTTGTGCACGCATGCCAAGTGACTTCAGTCATGTCCAACTCTTTGTGACCCTATGGACTTTATGGAGCCTGCCAGGCTCCTGTGTTCACGAGATTCTCTAGGCAAGAATACTGGAGTTGGTTGCCATGCCCTCTTCTAGGGGATTTTCCCAACCCAGAGTTCGAACCAGAGTCTCACCACTATCACCACCTGCGAAGCCTGTGTGTTAGTTTATTTACAGGCAAAAGAAATAATACAGTCAATTTCTGTACCATCACTGAACATCTGCCATTCCTCTACTCTCCACCACCTCTCAGGTTTGAGATTCTTTTGCTGGTTAAAGCTCATTGCTGAGAACACCATGGCTGATGCTACACAGGGGGAAATGCTAGGTCAGCAACTGAACCGCTAAAGCCATATGTGCCTGCTCCATAAATGCCCATTTTTCATCTTTAGTGGGCTTCAAAGTTAACTAGCTAAGACAGACAATGCCAAATATACATATATACATATATATATATATATATATATGACCACAGCAAAACACAGAAACTGCGCTGACTAAATTAAGTCTTCATACCAATCATGCATTTTTAATGGGAGCGTTTATGGAAATTGTCTCCTAACGTTTAGGCAGTATTTTTTTTTTTCCTTCATTGGTTATTTATGATGCTTTGAGCTGGAAACATGAGCTAAGTGGGAAAGCCAGAGAATGGGATTTACTTAACCACAACCCTGTCTTTTCATAAATAAAAAGAAGCTGATCATCTCTTCAAGTTGCTTTGTGATAAATAAACCTAAGAAAAAAAGGCTACCAGGATTCATCACATCTTTTTTTTTTCTTCCCAACCTGGAATTCCCTAATACATAGTATCTGATGGGTTTCTTTTCTTTGTTACAGATTGTCTGCCATGGTGCTTAGTTTTAACTGTGCCATTTTATTATTTGGAATGTGAAAGAAAACATTTTAATGAAATTGAAGAGCTTAATAATTAAATGCCTTCCACCAAATGAAAATGGCTGACAGAGGTGGTGGGGGTGGGGTGCTAGAAATTAACATAAAATTAGGTTTTAGAGTAGAAAGCAAGGGAGAACTTGAGAACCTCAAGAGTGAAACTGGCCCCCAAGCCTATTCAATTCTTTAGTGTTGATGTTGGGCCTCTCAAATGCAGTCTTTATTTTGGAATGTGAGTGTGAGATTCCCTAGGAGATTATTAAAGTTCTTCAGTGGATGTAGCCTTGGGATTAATCTTCTGCAAACAGATTTGCTCCTGTAAAACTGGGTAACTGAGCCCACGTGCTGAGGCTCAAGGCTGGACCATCACGTATTTGTACAAGTCTCAAATTAAGACACGTTTCCTAAACAGCCATCCAGGCAATTGTGCTGTCTTCAGAGAAGCTGAAAACTGACCTAGGCTCTGTGTCCTAAAAGAATGCATTAATCCCCACTTCACACTGAGAATAATCCCTAGAAATATTGTAAACAGACTTCAAATGCCTGGAGTAAATAGAAAATCTGGGACCCACCAGAGGGAACTTGTGAGGCAGCTTATTTATGTTTTAGGAGGAGATCCTGTGAGCCACTCATGACCATTCCCATGTCTAAAGGAGCCTTTTCAAGTTCTGTTTTTAAGAAACCGAGATACTTTTGCAACCCGTGGTAAATAAGATGTGGCAAACAGGGCACAATGACTGCTTAGTTAACTGTCACAAATGATGATTTCCCTCCAGCCAGACTGTGACATGCTCCTAAATCTTCACAGGAGGTTGGCTGATAAAGGTGAGCTTCACTTAGCCCAGACCTGATAGACTGTGGGTTATGCTCATCTGATCTCTACCCTTTGTTGAGCTCATGCTTAAAATAGTACCTTCCTGCCTGGGTACCTTCTGAGGTGAGACATAGAGCTAGCTGGAAGAGAGCCAGGGAAGAGAGGGTGAAGCAGTCAATGGAAATTAGAGGAGCTATCGTGCCTGCTGAAAGGGCTCCAAATGGGACAATAGCTGGCCCAACAGGCAGACTCATTGTCAAAACTGAAACATGTGGTTCACTGCAAGTCTCCTTGCTGTGTAGACACGGGATAAAGACTCTGATAACAGTCAAATACATTTTTAGGAGGAATGTATAGTTGGGCACATAGTCTTGATACTAACCACCCCTAGGTCAGTTTATGTGGCACCAGTGTAGTCACAGGTCATTTAGGCTGCTTCCATATCCTGGCTATTGTAAATAGTGTTGCTATGAACATTGAGGTTTATGGATCTTTTTGAATAATGTTTTTCTCTGGGTATATGCCCAGAAGTGGGATTGCTGGGTCGTGTGGTAGATCTATTTTTAGTTTTTTAAGGAATCTCCAAACTCTTCTCCATAGAGGCCGTATCAGTTTACACTCTCACCAACAATTCAAGAGGATTTCTTCTTTTCTATGACCTCTCCAGCATTTATTGTTTGTGGATTTTTTGATGATGGCCATTCTGACCAGTGTGAGGAAATATCTCACCGTAGTTTTGATTTGCATTTCTCTACTAATCAGGGATGTTGAACATCTTTTCATGTGTTTGTTGGCCATCTGTCAGTCTTCTTTGGAGAAATGTCTGTTGACTTCAGTCCATTTTTCCATGGGTTTGTTTTTTTGATATTGAGCTACTTGTATATTTTGGAGATTAATCCAAAATCCCTTTGTCAGTTGCTTCATTTGCAAGTATTTTCTCCCATTCTGTGGGTTGAAAACAGATTTCACAGGAAAATGGTATAGATGATCTTATTTGCGAAGCAAAAATAGAGACGCAAATGTAGAGAACAAATGGATGGACACCAAGGTGGAAAGAGGAGATGGGAGCAATTGGGAGACTGGAATTAACACACATACACTCTTGATGCCATGTATAAAATAACTAATGAGAACATGCTGTATAGCACAGGGAACTCTGCTTAATGCACTGTGGTGACCTGAATGGGAAGGAAGTCCAAAAGGGAAAGGATGTATGTATATGTTGGCTGGTTCATTTTGCTTTACAGTATAAACTAAGACCACATTGAAAAATAACAATATGCCAATAAAATTAATTTTTAAAAAGTCACAAGTATTCATTACTCTGAGTTTTATTGAGTGTGTTCACTTTGTGAAAAATTATGAAGCAATACACTTAAAATTGTATAGATTTCCACATGCTTCAATAAAATGTTTGGTTAAAAAATAAAGGTAGAGGGTTGTTCTGAATATGGGGGTCAGCAAATTATGGTCCCTGGGCCAAATCCTGCTACCTTTTTACATGTGAGCTATGAATGGCTTGTATACCTTTAAATGTTTGGAAAACAAAAAGAAAATAATAATTTGTTCATGTATTACATGAATTTAAAATTTTGGCACCCTCAAATAGGTCTTATGGAAACAGCCATATCCTTTCCTTTACATATTGCCTATGTCTATTTTAGTTCTACAACGAGTTGACTAGTGGGAAAGAAAGTGTATGACCTGTAAAGCCTAAAATATTTATATTTATGTTTGTATTATTATTTTATTATCACATGTCACTTATACATAAATATTTGTATTTATATATGATCTTTTACAGAAAATGCTGACCCTTGTTCTAGATTTAAGGCAACAAAAAACATTAGACAGCTGGAGGCGGGACATCATTTTTAATTGGACCTAGATCAGGAAAAAATGCTATAAAGGCCATTTAGGAAAACTTTGGAAGATGTTAGTATGCTCTGTGTAATCAGATAATGTGTTTGTTTACTTACTTATTTTCGGCTGCGCCAGGTCTGTGTCACTGTGCTTGGGTTTCTCTAGTGGTGGTGAGCAGACTGCGCTCTCGTTGCTGGGCACAGGCTTCTCGTTGCGGTGGCTTCTCTCATTGAAGGGAGCAGGTTCAAGGGCACTCGGCTTCAGTAGTTGTGGCACGCACAGGCTTAGTTACCCTGCGGCATGTGGAATCTTCCCAGCCAGGAACTGAACTGATGTCCCCAGCACTGGCAGGCAGATTCGTAGCTCACGTGTAAAAAGGTAGCAGGATTTGGCCCAGATAATATTTTTGTAACCATGTTAAATTTCCTAGTGTGATCTTGGTATTATGGTTGATTATGTGGAGGAATGTCCTTGTTGTTAAAGACATATATAGGGTTGCAAATAATTGGGGGAGATGTGCACAAAGAACACAAATCTATCACAAATGTGGTAAAATGTTAGCAATTAATGAATCTGGGTGAGTGGTATCCTACTATTCTTTCAACATTTCTGTAGGTTTGAAGTTTTCAAAATAAAAACCTGGGAGAAATAATAAACATAAACCTAAAAACACTGTTAATTTTAGAAGCAGTCACCAGGCAGCATACAAAGGATCAATCAGTAGCGTATGCTGAAGGCCAATCAGTTAATTTAAGTGGTTAGAGGTTTGCACATAAACCTCTTCAGCAGTTATACTTTGGGGGTTGTCATCTATCAGCCAATGGTCCTCATCTTGTGGCTTCTCTGAATTCTCCTGTCTGTTTTTTCTGAGCCAATTCCAGATTGCAAGGGGTTTACCAAAGATTTACTTGTTATTCAATCTCCACATTCAAACCAAAAATGATAGTTGATGTTTATCCTGTCTTTCAAGAAACTAAAAAAAAATGTACCTCCCACATAAATGTACTTTTTAGTTTTTTCCAGTGGGACACAGAAATCCATCATTAACTGTCACTCTGCCTTTTAGAAATTATGTAATTCCTTGAAGATTTATTACCTCTTTAATCAGAGCAAACTCCTAATGTATCAGTAATGATCAGTAACATACCAGTAATTATACACCATTTTCAACCTATATTTCATCTGTGTATTTTTATGAGAGTTTCTTTTCTAAATTACGCTTTTGTCTGTGGGCAGTAATTTTGAGGTTTAGTAACCAGCTGAGGTATAGATTATCTTGAAAGGTTGCATATGGATCTGCAAAGGCTTGGGGATTCCATAAGGAAGCACTTGCAAGCAGGGGCGGCAAAGCACTTTTGGCTCTGCAATGAAGTAAAAGTGATTGTCACTCTTCAGGACTAGTCTCTTGGCTCCATGTCAGGCTGACCCGTAATATAAGATCTATTTTATCACAGTTCATTTTCTGTCATATCACCGGGCAGAGACTGTATAGATCATGGCTTCTCAAGGAAACAAAAACAGAATTTGTCTTGCTAATTGAGCCGATGGGCTCTTCAAAGTGAAAATCTAGATCAGAAACAAATTGTCCTTTCCCCACTGGCTGAGATTTGAAACAGCTCCCCAACTGTCACAGAAAGGAATGAGATTTCATTCAATGTAAAATGCATGAATTAGTTTCTAAAAATAAAATTGGAAGCCCTTTAGTTGCTACAACCTTCATTCCAGGAAAATGAGTTATACGAGTGTCTGATATTGTTTTACGGGACTTGGAGATTAAAATGATTTTTTGGTAGACATCGCGTCGGCTTCCTATTCGAATGAGTCCAGAATGAAGCTGAATAGAATTATAGGGGAAAACATGAATGACCGTTACTGGCAGTGAAACATCCAGGCATTGCCAGTAACTTCTCAAGCACACATACACACGTTACACTCCCTTTAAAGTTTTGATTGCTTATGTTCACATAGACTGACATGTCTATACCAGTGATACCAAGCAAAGCTGATTCCTGATGACTCAAACTATCTTACAGCTGATCCACTCCGAAGTTTGGAGAAAGGGAATGGTAGTTAGGTCTTTATAGCCCTGCATGTCCCATTCAAGGCCAGCAATAGGTAGCAGAATCCTCCACCTCCAAGGAGATGAGCCCTGCAAAAGGCTTTTACCAAGTGAAGTGCAAAGGTTAAAAAGGCTGACGTATAGTGGGAATAATGTTTTTTATCTCTTTTCTTGGTCATTTCTATTTATTCTCCAATTCTTCTATCACTTATCCTGAATGTTAGTGAAAGTTGCTCAGTGTTGTCCAACTCCTTGTGATCCCACGGACTGTAGCCCACCAGGCTCCTCTGTCCATGGAATTCTCCAGGATACTGGACTGGGTAACCTTTCCATCTCCAGGGGAACTTCCCAACCCAAGGATTGAACCCAGATCTCCTGCACTGCAGGCAGATTCTTTACCAAGTGATGCACCAGGGACGCCCTACTGAGCGTTAATGTTGAAACTCACTGCCCCAGCACCAAGAATATCAGAAAGAACAAAAGAATCAAGTTGTAGGCTCAAAAGCCTGTACTGAATTTTAAAAACAGTTTCTTCAACCTTTGACAGAGGCAAATTCAAAAGCAGAAAACAAAAAGTTTTCTTGAGCTCCAAAAGGAAAAGAACATGAAGTGCTCAGAGCATGTGTTTATGTGATAAAGTTCAGTGTCCTTTCCCTGAAACGCAAAGAAAAACTAAGAACATTTGAGGGAGGACGCTAGAGAGATGTGGGGGATGAAAAGACTTAGAGGAAGTGAATGATGACGGTCTTTGTAAAAGAGCTGCTTAATGCTGCTGCCTCTGGGTCCACATCCCCAGGAGGCAAGGGAGTGATGGAAACCCCCGGAAAGATGTGGGAAGACAAGACATGAGGGGACTTGTGCCCTGTGTCCTGTCTGCAGTGCTGGCAGGAAGCAGCCTTCCTGGGACCCCTGTGGAGTAGCCCCAATAGAAGGGGAAGGACAGGGCAGGTTCAGGAGAAAAGCGATGTGAGGCAGACCCGTGGTCACGCACGTGGCACCTGCAGTCTCCTTTTGTAGCTGCAGCACCTGAAGGAGGGACCGAGTGAGCTCAGAGAAAACTAAAGCACAGGACTGCAGGGAGGGGGGGGGGGGTGGATTCTCACACTAGAGGTTATGGGGTGGATGGCCGGAGTGAGAGATGAGATATAAAATGTTGCCGAATTTCTGAAGTTCAATGTTGAGATGAGTCTTTGAGTTATATCAACAGTGGGTGTGAGCAAAAAGATGATTATAGCCCAATATTTCTCTCTCAATGCCAAGATTATATATAAATCCCCTCTGATGGCTCCTGTGGAGATCAGAAGGAGAAGGGAAAAAAAGATGAAATAGGAAATGGTTATGGACACCTCACTGCTGTGCTTTTCAATCAGGAGTTAATTTGTTCCTTCAGAGACATTTGAAGATGTCTGGGATGTTTTCTGATTGGTACAGAGGAGGAGGGATGCACCTACTGGCATCCAGTTGGCAGAGGCCAGGGATGTGCTAAACATCCTATCCTATAATACACAGAATAGCTCTCCCAACAAGGAATTATCCTGCTCCAAATGTGAGTAGTACTGAGGGTGAGAAACCCTGAGCCAAAATGTCTGAGTTACCACCAGCAGCAAGAATAAAAATATGAGAAATGTCTTTGAAAAGTTGTATCACAGTTTTGCACACTTGAGCTCCTATGGTTGAACACACACTACAATACAAAGATGGAGACTTGAAGAAAGTGGTGAGCGGAACACAAAATGGTATGCTATATCCCTGAAGACCTTCAACATTTAAAAGCTAGATAGGAAAAGCCAGTAAAGACGACATGGAGGGGGAGAGTGTGCGGTACAAAAGAAACAGAGTGTGTAGTATTACAAAGGCTAAGGGAAAGCGTAGCTCGAGAAGGACAGAGTGGCCACCTGTGTAAAGCCCTCCAAGAAGTCAAGGGGATAATGAAAAAATTTGTCAGTTGAATTCCACCTCCTGTCTATTAGGACAGGTGGGAAGGGATGAGACCCAGAAGATAAGGAAAAGGATTAGCTTTGGGCAGGAGAAAAGATTCCTCCTCTTCTGCTATGGAAGAATGGATACAGATATAGGTAGGTTTGTAAATTCATTGCAAATACATTGTGAATTTCCCACATCAGAGGCAAAATAATCTGCTAAAACTGAGAAGAGAAGCCAAAGAGTCTGGAAGCTTTGAAGTGGTAACCATGGAGAGCAGGTGGATCAGTCAAGGGAAACTTGGCAGGATGCATGAGCAGTGTTGAGCTCTCAGTTGAGGCTGGCGATCACGAAACTGTAGTGATAATCATCAGCATGTTATGTGATATTTCCCCTGCACTTCTCAGCTGCCTGATGCAATCACAGAAAAGGCAGATCGCTAGATCAGCCAGCACGAGGCTTTGGTAGGAGCAGAGGTTCTTCATCAGAGTTTGTGTCAGAATTGCACTGAGATTTTTTAGAAGCACTCATATCCATGCATAAACTATATCCCAGGGTTCTGGCTTGGTAATCCTGATGGTTGGTCTGTATATCCCTCTAGTTTATAGGAAGTTCTTCCATGGTGTGTAGCCTCCAGTTAGCAGGCATTCATTCGCTTGGTGCAACTACAGACAGACTGGCCAGCGAATTAGCAAGGGAGAACTTAAAATGATGGGCAGTAAAGTCTAAACCAGATTAGAGAAAGAAGTCAAGACACAGAATCTCACACATTGGCTTAATATGGATCTTCCTCTAACTACAATGAGGTTATGTCCCAATAAGCCCATTGTAAGTTGAAAAATCTTAAGTCAAAAACGCCTTTATGTTAATACATCTAACCTACTGAATATCATAGCACAGATTTGCTTACCTTAAACATGCTCAGAACAATTAAATGAGCCTATTGTTGAGCAAAATCATCTGATAGAAAAGCTTATTCTAGATTAAAGTGTTGAATACCTCATGTAATTTATTGAATACTGTACAGAAAGCAAAATACAGAATGGTTGTAGATTGTTTACCCCCAGGTT
Organism: Neotragus pygmaeus; assembly: GCA_006410875.1. NCBI lineage: Eukaryota > Metazoa > Chordata > Mammalia > Artiodactyla > Bovidae > Neotragus > Neotragus pygmaeus. The sequence goes on along the minus strand of SJYV01016384.1, from coordinate 839,094 downwards.
GGCGCAGCTCCTTGGGAGCTGCCACTGCCCAGCATCAGGAGACAGAATTGTATTGCATATCACTAGCCCGGGAAAAGATCAAAGTTTAAAATTCGAAGGGCATTTTCTCCTGAATGCATATTGCTTTTGCACCATCATAAAGTTGAAAGATCATAAGTTGAACCATCATAAGTTTAGTACTGTCTATACACAGATCGATATATAGGAGATCCCCCAAAAGTCAAACAACATGTCCTGCGTAGAAAGAGTGCTGACAGTAGGTTTAAATTAAGCAAATTTAGAGTACATTTTTATTCTCATCATAACTTTTTGTAGCGGAGAAAAAATAACCTGTAATCTCCCAGAAAGCTGCATTTTTTGGTATGTGATGGCCCAGAAATGCTTATCATTTCTTTGAAGCTAATTAAACACTGAAGTTTCCAAACACATATTATGCCTCATGATGCTGCCTATAGGGGTGATGAGCATCTCCCCCCATTCCTCAGAGATGTCTTCCTATGGGGGATAAAGAACAGAGAAGACACACTTTAAGCATTGAAGGAGGAATCTAGTGCTGAGAAGGCTGTCCCTACCCCAAGGACTGGACCTGATGAGATTCTTCAGTCACTTCACCATGAGCCTTCACACTTTCTTCCCTTCAAAACGGTAAGACAGGAACACTAAGAGGAAAAGCTGTGCTTTATGCAGTTCACGCATCTCCGTATTTTATAACTTTTTGGAGTAAAGTGATTGCTAAAAAGAGAACACGACTTTAGGTTGGCAACAGAAAGACTTCAGATAATAAGGGTCTTAGGAAATGAATTTAGGAGAATTTTTATCTCTGGTCAGTAAGTTATTTAGACAGATCACCTCCTAAAGAACCAATAATCTTTCAAGTTATTTGCTTCGAATTTCAGGGAGACTGCTTGTGCAATGGCTGTGTCTGACTCAGTTCCTCCGATGTAACTGAGCTGAGCACTGGCCTGGAGGGCTGAGCAAAGTCTTTGAAGAGCAGAAAACATCTCTAAACACTGGCCTCCTGTGACTCTGCCCGCCACATTCTCTGGGGTTCTCCCACATGGAAGGCGGGGCCCCTCCTTAGAGCATTTTCTCAAGAACAAGTTGTTGTACTGTAACTTTGCAGCTCCCCAAAATTGGGGTTTTGATTTCTATTTTTGCAAGATTGAGTCTCATTTCATTGGAATCGCAGAGGATGTTCCTCATGGTCCAGCCCCATCTCCTATCACTTTCCTTCCTCTCACTCTGAAGCTTGCACTCCAGCCACATCAAGTAATGGCATTTCTTGGTGATATGGCATTTATTGCATGACTAGGAACATATTGCCCCCAAACCTTTCGATTAGGAAACAGAGATTCAGATTCTATACATAGCTTTGCTGTCAATCATCCAGGGAGCCTCAGTTTCCTCTTCTTCAAAATGAGATTAGAGACTTAGCAGTTGCAAAGTTGTGGTCCATGGGTCAGGTCTGGCCCCATATATTCTTTGACAGGCATAGTGTTTGTGTGTTGAGGGGAGGGTTGGTATGTATTCCGCTCTCCAGTTCACCCTAGTCCCTGCCACCCTCTCACCGGTGCCTAGCAGCACACACATGTATATTAGTACCTGGCCCCTGAGTGCTCATGAATTGGCCACCAAGAAACTTGATAATCTGTAAGGTTTCTTCCAGGTCTAATAACATGTGAAATAAATTAACTCCAAAAACACAGGCTCAAGCAGATGGTAAATGTGCAAGAAACACATAAAAGACCTCAGGTACCAGAGACCCTATCAAATGGTCCTAAACTGACACCAGGACCTTTACAAAACAATCCACTTCCCTTGACTGATCCCATATGGCTAACGCATTTGCTTTCTGTTACCCTGTGGCTTAGCAGGTATTATCACCGCTGCTCCCAGGATGGCCTGTTTTCCCACACAAAACCAAACTGATTTCTCCACAGAACACCTGTTCCTTTTGAAGTTGTAACCCAATGATCAATAATCTTTATTTTCCTTCCTGTATAATAATTTATATGAGAGAAAATGAAGGTCCTAATATTTCTCATTTTAGCACTGATGAGTGTCTGTAAGTTTCAGTTGCAGTGGAAGAAATCTGGAGCCCATTTCTTTCTACCACTTGATCTTGACAGGATCATGAACCACTGGAATTCCAGTCCACCCTGGGGAGACTTGCTGTTCAGACTCAGTGATATATGCTCACCTCCTCCCAATATCCATTTCCTTTGACAAAAAGAGTATGGCCTTTTCTTTGACCAAACCCATCCCATCTTAAACTAGTTTAAACCCTTTTACACATTAAATTCATGCCGCTCAGGTGTGACAAAAACAAATCAATCATCCAATTTGCCCCAAAGAGAAAAGGCTAAGACAGCTCCTAAAGGGCAAAGGGCTAGATCAGATGGTCTCTTAAGACCCCTGCCAGCTCTGCTGCTTTATGATTCTAACTTAAATTCATTGAAAGATTATGCCAGAACTGTGGATGCCTCAGAATATTCTAGGAATAAAAAAGTGCTGAAAAAGAAATGGTCTACATTAAGAAATCTCTCTCCAAAAATGAAACAAGGTATCATTGAGAATGTACATGTGAGGACACCAACTTTTGAACATCAAAGAAGAGGCCAAAGTAACACAGGATTGGAATATGCAGAGTGGCACCCGGAGATTTGAGAATTATGTTCAGATGATGATCTCCAGCACTGGAGATTCCAGGTCTGGGATATTCCAAATGATTTATGACTACAGAGCTATGTGCAAGAAATTTAGAGGGGAGTGAAGTAAAGAAAGATTGAGCTAGAGTCTCCAAAAGTACTTGCAATCCTCTGAGAAATAGCTAAGCCCTTGTAAAGGTTATAACCAAATATGTGAGCATTTCTAATCTTGATCAGCCTTTTAGAAATGAGTATATATTGTGACTGCAAAGGGTAGGTACTCATGCAAGAAAAATCACTGCAGCTTTCAGTTAATTTCATTCATTTAGAAATCATCTTTTACTTCTGAAACTCATTTGGTTAGGCAGTGGCAAAACTAAAGCTTAGAGACAGTGCCCAAGACACTCAGATATTAAACTCCTGAGTCAAACTATGCCTGACTCCTGAATCTGGACTCTCAATCATTATACAGTATTAACTTTATATTAAAGAAACCCGTTATTCAAATACTTCTATTGATCAAAGAGCCAATGGAAGTTTTAAAGCATGAGCACCCGTGTTTTTTAGAAAACTCACTCTGGCAGTGGCGTGGGGTGTGACCTATGTAGAGAAAGAGACTAGTGGCAAGGATAGAGTGTAAGTTACTATTGCAGCAGGCTGAGAAGGACACAAGGAAGCCTGGTTAATATGGTAGCAATGAAAATAGAGAAGAGGAATCAAATTTAAAATATAGTTTTGTAATAGAATTATTGATGATGGATGAGAAACAGGATAGTAAGAGGTGAGGGAGAAGGAGTTACTGGGGTTGGTTCTGTCTTCTAGCTTGAAGCCTGGGTGATGACCCAGATGAAAGATGGAATACAGGAAGATAAAATGGCCAAGAACAAACTGATGAGGACAGTGGAGATAATGAACTCAACTTGGATGCCTGAGACTATTTAATTAGGTGTGCAGAGCTAAAGATAGTCTTAGGTAGGCGTCATGACTGTGTGGATGGAGGCTAAAGTCAAGAGAATAGGTGCGATCACTCAGGGAGTTATAGAGTTAGAAGAGAAAAAGACCAATAGCTAAAGCCCTGTGAAATACCAGCATTTATGGGCAGAAAAGGATGAACAAGCGGAAGACAGAAGCAGAGTGCTAAGTGGTAAAAGAACTGTAGACAGTTGTATTTGGGAAGCAAAGGGAAGGGTTTCAAGAAACAAATAATACAGGGAAACCAAGCAAAAGAGATCCAAATATAGATCTTTGGATTTAGCCATTAAAAAGCTATTCAGTTCAGTTCACTTCAGTTCAGTCGCTCAGTTGTGTCCGACTCTTTGCGACCCCATGAATCGCAGCATGCCAGGCCTCCCTGCCCATCACCAATTCCCAGAGTTCACTCAGACTCACGTCCATCAAGTCAGTGATGCCATCCAGCCATCTCATCTCCTGTCATCCCCTTCTCCTCCTGCCCCCAATCCCTCCCAGCACAGTGTAAATCGAGCAGGGAAGTCAAAGTCATTTTGTGTAAGAGCCTGTTTGGGATTAGGGATCAACTACTTCCTTGATGGAAGCTATAAGAGTCTCACTATGGCTTTGAACACTAAAGGCCAGGTGTTTGGTGTCCCTGCAAATACAGACAGTGTTTCTAACTGGCTTCAAAATGCTGACATTGTCTGATCCAACTTTTTTATCTAAATACAAAATCAAAATGAAAGACATTCAAGGTAGTAAATACTGCTGCTGCTGCTGCTGCTGCTAAGTTGCTTCACTAGTGGCCAACTCTGTGCAACCCCATAGATGGCAGCCCACCAGGTCCCCCGTCGCTGGGATTCTCCAGGCAAGAACACTGGAGTGGGTTGCCATTTCCTTCTCCAACGCATGAAAGTGAAAAGTGAAAGTGAAGTCACTCAGTCGTGTCCGACCCTCAGTGACCCCATGGACTGCAGCCTACCAGCTCCTCCATCCATGGGATTTGCCAGGCAAGAGTACTGCAGTGGGGTGCCATTGCCTTCTCCTAACATCCCATAATTGTTTTAATGTGAAAAACAGGAGTGTGTTATGCAAAAAATAGAGGCCCAGACACTTTGATTAATTCTGGTCTCATATTTATTTTAAGACCTCTGTTTTCAGGGTTAGTTCTGACAGAGAGCATATATTTCTGTTTTCCAAAACGGTTAGCGTGAAGTATCAATAACCCAATGGGCCCACCAGTTTTGAAGTCATCTGATTTGTACTATATTTTCTTTCTTTTTATTTTATTTTATTTTTTT
>SJYV01016384.1:763073-829996 GCA_006410875.1 Neotragus pygmaeus | reverse complement strand
CCTTTAGGATGAACTGCTTGGATCTCCTTGCAGTCCAAGGGACTCTCAAGAGTCTTCTCCAACACCACAGTTCAAAAGCATCAATTCCTCAGCACTCAGCTTTCTTTATAGTCCAGCTCTCACATCCATACATGTCTACTGGAAAAACCATAGCCTTGACTAGATGGAACTTTCTTGGCAAAGTAATGTCTCTGCTTTTTAATATGCTGTCTAGGTTGGTCCTAACTTTCCTTTCAAGAAGTAAGCATCTTTTAATTTCATGGCTGCAATTACTAGCATTAATCTTTAAAGAGACATTTGTGGCTAATTGATTAACATAAATTTGAGGTGTTAAAATCACCGAGTATAGGGATCTGAACATCTTGGGCTCTTGAATATATATTCTCTAATGACTTTTCAGAAAGGTTACATCAAACTGCATTNAATCACTAGCATTAATCTTTAAAGAGACACTTGTAGCTAAGTGATTAAGATAAATTTGGGGGCGTTAAAATCACCGAGTATAGGGATCTGAACATCTTGGGCTCTTGATTATATATTCTCTAATGACTTTTCAGAAAGGTTACATCAAACTGCATTTTGTTCAGTGTTGTATAAGAGTGCATATTTTCCTGAATTTTATCTTTTCTTTAATCTTTATAATTCAACAGGTTTTTAAAAGAGTAGTTTTAGCTTGTTTTAATTTCTTTGATTATTAATTAGCAATCCTATTGAAGCAGGCTAAGTATCTGTGGGCACTTTTAATTGAATCTCTTATTTTTCAACCTAGAGGACAAAATCCACCATCTTATTAAAAGAATGTCTAGAAGTGCAAACTTCCAGCTTACAGTTAGGAAGTTGAAATTGAAAGCTCCGGAGGATACTCAGATATCTGCCAATGACCTAGAACAGGGATGGAAATTTTATGTAAATATATGGTGTCTCTGTTCTCCCCCCACCACATTAATTGGCACACATCACTAACTGATCATGGTTTTCTTCTCATAGGGCCTAGATACTCTCAGAATTCTTCTCAATCCCAACCACTCTTATTCCAAGCTATTATCCTTCTTGGTTCCTACTTGAAGTGAAACCAAGTTGCCTTTTTGGCTCAGAGTGTAGTCTAGAAAAGATAAAGGTAGAAAACCTACATTACATGACTGCTGGATTCTTTCTCCATTCTAGTCCCCTAGCAAATATGTATCACAGAAATTAAGCGTTAGCTGCACATGAACGTTCTATTGTCCATACATAGAATTTATACAATGCACACGTGGAAGTTCTGGCCCCTTCTCCATGTCTCCTTAGCTTCTAGAACAGTACTCCCTGAAGATACTCAGTAATTAAATAACTGTCGGCTGTCTAGCAATGTGATTATCAGGATTCTTACAAGGTCTCTTCAAGCTCAGTATATAGTCTTCCTCCAAAGTTTGCCTCCACTGCCCAACATTTAGTTATGTTTCTTCTCCCTATCCATTTCTGTTTTTTCTATTTTATCAAAGCATAGTTGATTTACAACGTTGTGTTAGTTTCTGCTGTACAGCAGAGTGATTCAGTTATGCATATATGTACATCCTTTTTCATATTCTGTTCCATTATGATTTATCACAGAATATTGAATACAGTTCCCTGTGCTATACAGTAGAACCTTATTGTTTATCCATCCAATATATAATATTTTGCATCTGCTAATCCCAAACTCACAAACCATCCGTCTCCTACCCCCTTGGCAGTCACAGGTCTTTTCTCTATATCTGTGAGTCTGTTTTGTAGATAAGGTCATTTGTGTTATATTTTAGATTCCACATATAAGTGATATTCTGTAGAATTTGTCTTTCTTTTTCTGATTGACTTCACTTAGTACAATCAACTCTAGGTCCATCCATGTTGATGTAGATGGCATTATCTCATTCTTTTTTATGGTTGAGTAACATTCAATTGTATACCACATCTTTTTTATCCACTTATCTGTTAGTAGACATTTAGGTTGTTTCTATGTCTTAGCTATTGTGAATAGAACATAGGAGTGCTGGGATCTTCTTGAATTATACCTTTGTCTAGATATATACCCGAGTGGAATTGCTAGATCATATGGCAACTCCATCCCACTCCAGTACTCTTGCCTGGAAAATCCCATGGATGGAGGAGTCTGGTGGGCTGCAGTCCATGGGGTCGTGAAGAGTCAGACACGACTGAGCGACTTCACTTTCACTTTTCACTTTCATGCATTGGGGAAGGAAGTGGCAACCCACTCCAGTGTTCTTGCCTGGACAATCTCAGGGATGGGGGAGCCTGGTGGGCTGCTGTCTATGGGGTCGCAGAGAGTTGGACATGACTGAAGCGACTTAGCAGCAGCAGCAGCACATGAANATGCATTGGGGAAGGAAGTGGCAACCCACTCCAGTGTTCTTGCCTGGACAATCTCAGGGATGGGGGAGCCTGGTGGGCTGCTGTCTATGGGGTCGCAGAGAGTTGGACACGACTGAAGCGACTTAGCAGCAGCAGCAGCATGGCAACTCTATTTTTAGTTTCTTGAGGAATCTCCATACTTTTTTCCATAATGGCTGCACCAGTTTACATTCCCACCAACAATGTAGGGGAGTTCCCTTTTCTCCACACTCTCTCCAGTGTTTGTTATTTGTAGACTTTTTACTGCTATGAGGTTGTACCTCATTGTAGTTTTGATTTGCATTTCTCTAATAATTAGTGATGTTGAGCATCTTTTTGTGTGCTTATTGGCCATCTGTATGTCTTATTAGGAGGAATGTCTGGGTCTTCTGCCCATTTCTAGATTGGTTGTTTGTTTTTTTGCTGTTGAGTGTATGAGCTGTTTGTACATTTTGAAAATTAAGCTCTTGTCAGTTGCATTGTTTGCAAATATTTTCTCCCAATGTGTAGTTTGTCTCTTCATTTTCTTTGTGGTTTTCTTTGCTGTACAAAAGTTTGTAAGTCTGATTAGGTTCCATTTGTTTATTTTTGCTTTGATTTCTATAGCTTTGGGAGACTAACCTAAGAAAACACTGGTATGATATATGCTTGAGAATATTTTACTTATGTTTTCTTCTAGGAGTTTTATGGTATCAGATCTTATATTTAAGCCATTTTAAGTCTATTTTTGTATATGGTATGAGAATATGTTCTAACTTCATTGATTTACATGTAGCTGTCCAGCTTTCCCAACACCAGTGGCTGAAGAGACTGTCTTTTCTCCATTGCATATTCTTGCCTCCTTTGTCCTAGTTTAATTCTCCATAGGTGTGTGGGTTTATTTCCAGCTCCTCTATTCTGTTCCATCAATTCATAAGTCTGACTTTGTGCCAATATCATGCTGTTTTGATCACTGTAGCTTTGTAGTATTGTCTGAAGTCTACGTGGGTTATTCCTGCTTTGTTCTTTTCCCTCAGGATTTCTTTAGTAATTCTGGGTTTTTTATGGTTCTGTGTAGATTTTAGGATTATTTGTGCCAGTTCTGTGGGGGAAAAGTCATGGGTAGTTTGACAGAGATCACATTAAATCTGTAGATTGCTTTGGGTAGTATGGCCATTTTAACAGTATTAATTCTTCCAATCCAAGAGCATGGCTCTCTTTCCAGTTCTTTGAATCATCTTCAATTTCCTTTATTAGTGTTTTATAATTCTCAGCATCTAAGTTTTTCCCTTCCTTGGTCAGTTTTATCCCTACATATTTGTTGATATGATTTTTAAAGAGATTGCTTATTTACATTCCCTTTCTGAAAGTTCATTGTTAGTGTAAGAAATGCAACTGATTTCTATATGTTAATCTTGTATCCTACTACCTTGTAGAATTCACTTATCATTTCTAGTAGTTTTTGTGTTATCTCTTTCTATTCTAATGTCACTTTTAAATACAGCTGTTACCAGTCCCTAAAGAGACAAAATTGTATGGGATCTTGAATGGCCATGCAATAAAAACATAAAAGGATGGCTGCTGNCAGCTCCTCTATTCTGTTCCATCAATTCATAAGTCTGACTTTGTGCCAATATCATGCTGTTTTGATCACTGTAGCTTTGTAGTATTGTCTGAAGTCTACATGGGTTATTCCTGCTTTGTTCTTTTCCCTCAGGATTTCTTTAGTAATTCTGGGTTTTTTATGGTTCTGTGTAGATTTTAGGATTATTTGTGCCAGTTCTGTGGGGGAAAAGTCATGGGTAGTTTGACAGAGATCACATTAAATCTGTAGATTGCTTTGGGTAGTATGGCCATTTTAACAGTATTAATTCTTCCAATCCAAGAGCATGGCTCTCTTTCCAGTTCTTTGAATCATCTTCAATTTCCTTTATTAGTGTTTTATAATTCTCAGCATCTAAGTTTTTCCCTTCCTTGGTCAGTTTTATCCCTACATATTTGTTGATATGATTTTTAAAGAGATTGCTTATTTACATTCCCTTTCTGAAAGTTCATTGTTAGTGTAAGAAATGCAACTGATTTCTATATGTTAATCTTGTATCCTACTACCTTGTAGAATTCACTTATCATTTCTAGTAGTTTTTGTGTTATCTCTTTCTATTCTAATGTCACTTTTAAATACAGCTGTTACCAGTCCCTAAAGAGACAAAATTGTATGGGATCTTGAATGGCCATGCAATAAAAACATAAAAGGATGGCTGCTGTGTGGTATTTTTAGAGATCAGCAAAATGATTCTTACATACATCATTGATCTTAGAGAAAGGGTGCCCTTTAATTTTGCTGTAAAAGAAGGAAGCAGCTGGTGAGGAGTTGATAATGAGAGCTGCACTTTTGATGAGCAGCAAGCCAGAGGAACTGAGAATGGAATGACTAGGCAGCCTTTCCCACAGGAACTGAGGATGGAATGACCAGGCAGGCTTTTCCAGCATTTTTCCTCTTCCAACAGCTTGAGCCACTGGCAACCAATCCTGACCTTAGAAAGGAAGGATTTTAAGATGTTTTAGTTCCATTTGAGCTTCAGTACATCTGGCTCTGACCTTGAGCACAAGAAATAATCATGGGTCTTCCCACATATTCAGTCAGTTGTTCATTTATTCAACATATTTGAGTATCTATTATGTGCCAGGCGCATTAGTGAACCAGATAAGCATAATGCCTGCCAAAGGCAATACAATAAATAGTTTGGGAAGTCTTTAGACAGTCCACATCCTAAATTAGCCCTTCTACCCCACCCCAAATAAATTCCTAGCCCTTCTTAAAACGAGATTGTGATTCAAATCCTCCCATAATGGAAATTATGAAGCTACCACTGGTCTTGTCCCTGCTCTAAGGGAACGTACATTTAGTGGGTCAAGCATTAACAAGTAAGAAGTCAGTGACATCCAAGTACTATAAGTGCTCTGATGAGGGTACCAATTGGTGCTATGGATAGTGAGAAGAACACCAAACCTAAGTATCACAGGAATGATATCCAAGAAAATAGGTCCTGGAGTATGACAAAAGAGGCAGGGGAAAGAGTCTAAAGCAGAGGATCCAGTATCTGCAGAGCCTAAAAGGAAAGAAATGACAACATATCCTAAGAACTAAGTGTTAGTTTTGGAGCTGAGAGTGGGCGAAGGGTAAGAAAAACAGAGTAAATCACAAGATATGATGATGGGGAAATGGCCAGGGCCAGACAAAGAAAGCTATAAGACACGATGTGAGGTTGGAGCTCTATCCTAAAAGGGAAGCCAATGTGTTTGAAGCAAGCAAATGAACTGATAGGTTTGTGTTTAGAAAGATTGCTCTGGCTAGAGTCAAGGGAAGAGAAGCAAAGTTGGAGAGGAGGGCTTCATCAGTAAGCTGCTGGAGGCATCCAGGCTGCAGATGGCCATGTGGCTGCAGCCAGGGTAGTGGCGATGGGGATGAGAAGGTGTGTGAGGGCTGTGTTATGTCCCAGGGCTGCCGCACCAAAGTATCATAAATTAGGTGCCTTAAAACAACAGATATTTATTATCTCGAAGTTTGAGGGGGCTAGAAGTTCGAGGTCAGGGTGCTGGCTCCTCTGACACCTCTAGCAGAGAATTCCCCCTGACTCTTGAAGCTTCTGACATTTGCCAGCAGTCCTAGCTTGCAGAGGCACTACCCTAGTCACTGGCCTTCACATTCTCCTCCTTATGTGAGTCTCTGTCTCTCCGTCCAAATTTCCCCTTTTTATAACACCAGTTATATTGGATTAAAGCCCACCCTAATGACCTCATTTTAACATGATTACTTCTGTAAAAACCCTGTTTCCAAGAAAGGTCATGTTCAGAGGCACTGGAAACTGAGACTTCAACATATCTTTTTTGAGGGACACATTCAACTCATTACAGTCCCAGTCTCCTCCTGTTGCCCTAGGTCAGATGGGAGTCTTGTTCCCTTGGCCTGCGCACCTGCCCTCCAGGATACAGTAAAGCCTTATCCTTAATAGGCCTCTTTCCAAAGGCTAGAGACTTGTCTCAGTTGGGAAATGGAATCTTTGGGACTTTCCTACTACCACTGCTTGCCATTGCACTTTCAGAATATTTTCTGTGTCTGAATTCCTCAGCCGAGTCTCTATTCAGCTTTTATGGCAGCTCACTCCAAGGATGCAACATTCCTGCTGCCAGTTGCCATCCCTGACTATCACCTGTTACCCATTTTTCACCCCTCACCCCCGCCGCCACCAAGAGCAGCATTTCTCAAAGTATGATCCACAGGTCATCTGAAGCAGAATTATATAGGAGTATTATTCTAAAATATTATTTATTTTAACACACCTAACCCCACTGAAATTAAAAGCAATGAAATTAAAAGATGCTTGCTCCTTGGAAGCTATGAAAAACCTAGACAGGATATTAAAAAGCAAAAACATCACTTTGCTGACAAAGGTCCATATTGTCAAAGCTATGGTTTTTCCAGTAGCCATGAACTGAAGTGAGAGTTGGACCATAAAGGTGGCTGAGCACCAAAGAATTAATGCTTTCAAACTGTAGTGCTGAAGAAGACTCTTCAGAGTCTCTTGGACAGCAAGGAGATCAAACTAGTCCATCCTAAAAGAAATCAACCCTGAATATTCATTGGAAGGACTGATGCTGAAGCTGAAGCTCCAATACTTTGGCCACCTGATACGAAGAGCTGATTCTTTGAAAAAGGCTCTGATGCTGGGAAAGAGTAAGTGCAGGAAGAGAAGGGAGTGACAGAGGGTGAGATGGTTGGATGGTATCATCAACTCAACGGACATGAGTTTGAGCAAACTCAGGGAGATAATGAAGGACAGGGAAGCCTGGCATGCTGTAGTCCAAGGGGTCATAAAGAGCCAGACACAACTGAGTGACTGAACAGCAACAGGAACAACAAACCCCACCGCATCAGAACTTCTAGCTATGGGGTCCAAAATTCCATATTTATAACTAGCTGTCTGGTGCTGGACAGGGAGGCCTGGCGTGCTGTGATTCATGGGCTCACAAAGAGTCAGACACGACTGAGCGACTGAACTGAACTGAACTGAACTGTCCTAGTGGTTTTCATGAACACTCATGTTTGAAGACCGCTGCTCTAGGTTATGATTTCTGGATTTCCTGCCAGGCCCTGCTGCAAGGTCTACCTCTCAGTGTTGGCACTCTTTCTGGAGGAACATCTCCTTCTAGGCTCTCCTCCCTTCTCATCTGGTCCCATGCTACCATGGTTAAACAATTCCAAGCCACCAATTTCTATCTCACAACCAGAGGGAGACAAACATACTGAAATAAACTATTCTTATGAAGAAAGGACCCAAGTATTGGGATTTCACTTAGCCTAGTGAAGATGGATCATTGTATATTGCTGATGAAAATAATATGAGAATAACACTATTTTTTAAATGACTCTAAGAATATCCCCCCCAAATTAAAATCCTGATAATTACAACAGAACCAGCTAAAGGTAAAATATATTACATATATTTATGTATGTTCAAATGTGTATGTATGCGTGCATGCTCAGTCATGTCTAAGTTTTTGTGACCCTATGGACTGTAGCCCTCCAGTCTCCTCTGTCCATGGGATTCTCTAGGCACAAATACTGGATTTGGTTGCCATGCCCTCCTCCAGGAGATCTTCCCAACCCAAGGATCAAACCTGAGTCTCTAGTGACTCCTGCATTGTAGGTGGATTCTTTACCTGCTGAACCACCAGGGAAGACTCAAATGTATGTATATCTACATCAAATTGAAAGTACAAGTAGGCTATCCAAAGTCCTGATTTCTTCCCTTAAGCACAAACACTCATCTCCACTCTACTTAAAAAAAAAAGGTCATAGTCTAAAAGCTCTCAATCACATGATATTTAGTTTAAAAGAACTGGTCTACGTTCTCTTGGTGCTTTTAAGGATTTAGGCTCTTATGGTTTGGCTCCAGTGTAAGTGATTTATACGTACTTACTAATAGATGTAAATGTGTAAAAATACTCATTTTTAGAGATCAGTGCACAAGTGAATTCTTAGAATTTTCTTTGGGGAATTGAAGTTTCAACTCTCTTTCACCACCAGAAGAGAGCAAGCATGGAGCCCCGTGCAGAAACAACACTCCTAAAGGTATCAGATAAATATTTGATGATGTTGATCATATTTTTGCCCCAGGCTGAGGGATTGTCACGAACAGAGGAATAGATGATTATCCCTCAAGTGGTTTGATCTCACTCATACATACAACTTGTATCAGACTTTTACTTGTTAATAACCTTGTACATTAGAAAGATAGAGGAGTTTTCTAAGCACAGATGGCTACTAGGTATTTGTAAGTAAAACCATATGTAAAATAGAGTTAAGAAACTCCAAAATAATGCATGGGCCTGATCTAACACTTAAAGTAAAAGAAGAATTAAAATAATTATTTAAATAGATTAGGTCTATATAAACTGATTTGGATCTCAATTATATTTCCTGGATATTTCAGTCAAATTGGGATGTCATTCATTCCATTTGCTCTTTTTATAAAAATGAACCAAGCAAATTTACACTAAATATTTACATATTTACACTTAAAGGAAAATGTGCTTCCATTTAATTTTTTAAAATCCAGTTACCTTGCAGTTCTAACATCAACAACAACACCTTGTATGTAACCAGCATTTGCTATGTCTTGTTCATCTGTCTTTATCCTTGCTTTCATAAATACTCTTCATGACTTTTTTATACCTTTTTTACAGGTATATTCTTTAAAGAGTTGATGCTAGGGTGAAGTATTTTATAGCAACAGGCAAAGTGGGGGGTTGCTGGACCTCTGGCCCTAGAGACCTAGCACATTTTACTTGAGTAAGTGGAAGCTTCTTTTCACTGCCCTTCTGCCTCCTTTTTAGCCCTGGGCCTGCCGTCTCCACCACACTCTCTGTATTGAGCTTCTCCAAGCTGTCCTCTATTGCACAAACTCTTATTAAAATCCCTCTTAGGTTTCACACCCTGGCACCCTCACCAAGTACCTTGTAAAGTAAAAGATATAAAATACTGCCATTCTTATTTTCCCATTCCATTTCAAAATTTTTCCTTAACTCCGGATTATGAAAACATAGCTGATTAAATAGCTCATATTAATGTTACATTATAAAAGAGGAACATGTTAAATTCAGTATGAAAAGAAAGAGAATGAAATAGAGTTCGCACTGGCCCTTTCCATGGCTGTCTACTTCTCTGTGACAGGTGGCCAGGAGGGACACCTGCATACCCCATCTTCGACAGAATGCCTCTCCATCTTCTCATATAACTTCTAATCCACTTTTCTCTGACTGGTTAGTCTCAGCCTTTCAAATATGAGTATGCTTAGATAAGCTTATGTAGACTTCAGAAAGAATTACTCTTTCACCTACCACCATGAAGTATTCCCTCAAAAACCCAAACAGACTATAAGAAAGCTTTGATTTTTATATCATTTTGTCTTCTCTTTACAGAGAATAATCTTTCTGTGTTTAGGTGTTGTTGGTAATTTGGGAATCCAAAACTATATAAATAACTACAACCTTCTCTAAGCTTCAGTTATATATAAATTACTTCCTTAAAAGACTTTTAAGGAAAGCAGAAGGCAGCTTTGAAAACCTGTGTCAGTTTCTTGTTGAACACAATTCAAAACCAGCCCCAGAGCCTGTTGTTACCATTTGTTTTTAATGTGCAGCTATAAAAGAACTCACTGGGACAAACATATAGTTGAGTTTTAAAAAGTCAAGGTAGTGGGATTTTTTTTAACAGTTGCAGATTTTATAAGTTTTAAAACTATGAACTGGTGTTCTTTAGATACAAATCTTATTTGTCTTCCAAAGGGACATGTTGGATTAAGTTCTATTTTCACTATACCTGAGAAGAGATCTACCTAAGCAAAGATTCAGGACACTGGCTCCAGTCAGACTTAACTTCCAAGACCACCCTCATCAAACTCCCTGAGCTTTAGTGCAAAGATCTGGGTAAGACATGGTAAATACTTTAAAAAAATATGCAAGTGTGATAGAAAAGGCATATGATTTGGAATTTGACAGAAGTATGCACAAATTTAGTCTTTGCCACTAGCCAACTATATGATTGGGGATAAATTTTTTAATCTCTGATTCATATATGAAATGGAATAATAATGAGTCACTATTGAAGTTGTTGGGAGGATTAATGAGATGATGCATGTTGAGTATTTAGCATAGCACCCGGCTCATAGAAACAACTGAGAACTTATTAGGTTCCCATCCCCTTTCCCTTTGTGCGCCATAGTGGGAGGGAAATCCTTCCACTTGCTGACTATTAAAAAAAAAAAAATGTGCAGAAAGCTTTCTAGGATCAGATTACCAGTTATTCTTTTCCTGAAAGGCAAGTCTTAGGTTACAGTTTTACTGTAAACATCTCCAAAACACTGCAGGCAGAAAGATCAAGGAGATTTGCAGTTCCTAGAAAGATTCATGATATCCCATGAAAGTTCATATTTCAAGGCTGATCTGCTGGCTGATGGGATTCTGTCATCAGGAGCTTTCTTTCTTCATGTGGCTTCTTAGAAGATAATCTGACCTTCACAGTTTATTTCCCACAATTTGTCCCTTTGCATGGATAGTATTAATAATTTCTATCACTCTGGCAGTTAGAGAACATTTCTGTTCAAAGTTTGCCGTATGGGATGACACTGAGCTCTTCCACTAATGAAGAATCCGTTTTTAATCAGTTTTTAACTTTCATCATCTCTCCTCTCTCCCCAGTGCTAAAATCCTACCTACCTATATTGCCAAGGTAAAAATGTGTATAAAGTTTAAGGTCACTTTCACCGATTACTATTTGTGTGGTGCCTTAGGGAGGTAGGATATGAATTCTTCAGGAGGAATCATGCTTTTACGGTACATGCGATCTCTAAGTTGCTGGGTTTGAAAGCTCCATTAGACTAATACTGATCAACTAATAATTATGCATGTGTAATTAAGAATGTGTACAAATATTAATTATAAAAATGTTCACCCCCATATTTTTCAGTGTTTCTACTTAATAAAATTTCTCATTAAAAAATTCATTTAAAGTGAGGAAAAAAAAATAAATGTCCAACCCATAAAGTTCGCAATAACGGAATTCTAGGTAATACAACGTTATTTAGCCATTAAAAATGAAGTTGTAGAAAAATATTTATTAACAGGTTTATATGTTAGCAATCTACATGTGGGGCAAATTATAAAACTACTATACAATCTTATTTTGGTAAAGTTGAGACTAGATATTTATTATATATTTATTATATGTATACTATATGCCAAGGAAAATGTCTAAAAGGATAATGTGCAAGTGTCTAAAATACAAGTGATAGAATTACAGTTGGTTTTACTTCCTTCATTTCTCCTGACTGTAGTTTCAGTTTTTCCATAATGAATGAACATGCATTATTGGCATGCATTTTAAAAGTTATTGTTAAAATAATTATTTTCTGATCACCACACAAGGCTCCATGAGATTTATGTGTTTGTGTGCTCAGTCATGTCCAATTCTTTGCCACCCCATGGATTTTACCCTGCCAGGCTCCTCTGTCCATGAGATTTTCCAGGCAAGAATACCGGAGTAGGTTGCCACTCCATGAGATTTAAGGAATGCGTAATAAGGCTTCACGGTGAAAAGAGAGCTTAGGTGCTAGAAAAGGCAACAAATTAGAAGGCCAAGCCTCAGCTGAACAGCAGGATGCTTGAGTCCCTAATAAACTCACCCCTGTGCCAGGTAACCTTGGGTGAGCCATATCCCTTTTCTGTACATCACTTTTTCCGCATGGAAAAGCACAATGACATTCCATACCTCCATACGATATCACCTAGGTTGGGTATGTACTCTTATCAGGCTCTGGGTTACAGGAAAAACCTGCACATTGTCAGCACTCTGAATTTCCATCAGTGATGTGAGCCATGGGTTTGTCAGACTATTTATTTAGTATTTCTATTTATTTTGCTGTTATTAGATTATGTTCTGGAAACTTTACCATGCACCTTGGAGAGAGGCTTCTCTGTGGATAATCTTGAATTGATAATCATTTCCATCAGGAGCAGAGAAGTGGTTTTACTTTTTTGCTTTTCTGGTAAGTTCATGGAAATCTTTTGTAAGCCTCTGTGTTGTTTGGTTTTGCAGTACAGGCTTTACCAAAGCAAAATTTCACATCTGACTATAAAGCTGGTAATTCCGTATAAGGGGAGTAGAGAACTTGTAATGGCTGTTTAGACAACATGGAGCCCAATGAAGAGAAAAGAGATTATAAAACAGAGAAATAGTACCATAAAGTTGTGCGGCTTGGTCTTCAGCTTTTATAGTGTCTTTCTTACTTCTGTGTGAGACTCTGAGGTTCATATGCATATCTCTTTGCCATGTCTAATGACCTCGGAAAATGCTCATCTAATGATTTAAGACAGAGAAGGGAAATTGCTATCAATTCTTCTATAATTTATCTTTAAATAATTGTACTTATTTGGCTCTGCTGGGTCTTCATTTCTGACCAGGTTTTCTTTAGTTGCAGTGAGCAGGGGCTACTCTCTAGTTGCAGTGCACGGGCTTCTCACTGCAGCGGCTTCTTTTGTTGTAGAACCCAGGCTCTAGAGAAATCAGGCGTCAGTAGTTGTGGCACATAGCTCAGGAGTTGCGGGTCTCTGGCTCTAGAGCACAGGCTCAATAGTTGTGAAGCACGTGCCTGGTGGACCCGCGGTATGTGGAATGTTCCCCGGCCAGAGATCAAACCTGTATCTCCTGCACTGGCAGGCCAATTCTTTACCACTGAGCCACCAGGGCAGCCCCTGTTTCTATAATTTAAATTTAACAGGATAAATCTGACACTGGGCCTTTGAATCAGAATAAATAACAGTATTAATAAGCCTTAAAGTGGGCTTCTGAGACTTTCTTCCTGATTAGCTCTATAACATGCATACTTCTATATCTGGCAGAAAATTGGTATACTGGAAGTCTTAATCTGAGGATTCAGATGATTAGTGTCAAGTGGCTAATTATGATTCATTTTCTATTCCAATTTAACCATTAATTAAAGTAGGTATCCTTGACTTAACATTCAGTGCAAGCAAAGCTCAAAAAGAAAGTGTGCTACACACTGCTCCTGAAAAGCCACGGACTGGTTCCATTATCACCTTCCTATCTGTTGCTCATGGTTGCTATAGTAACTAGCATCTAAGAGGCAAACACAAAATCAGAGTGCTGGGCTGATGCTGTTCTCAAACGGCTTTGTTTCTTGTCTAAGATTTCCCTGCCTGCCCTTGTATCAGATTTCACCTCCAAAGCCTCAAGTAACTATCTTACTGCTTGCAAACGGGCAAGCAAAGGGGAAAAGGGTGGGCTGGAGACAGGCTCCATTACGGCCACCTGCCCTTTTAGAGAAAAATAAAGTCGATGTCCAGTGCAGTTAGTGAGACTCACCGCCCTGCTCGCTCAGCTGGGAAGGAAAGGGGTTGGTCTGTGACAGCTGCTCCATTGTTGTCAGCCGTGTTTGTCCAGCTCCGCCCGGAGCACAGATGGGGTCAGGCCCGCCTTTCTCAGCCACAAGTTCCCCGGAACCTTGCTGGTGCAGGGGGTGGGATGGGGGCGTGGCTTCCAATTCACCAAAAAAGAACAGCTGATTTTTCAAGTGTTGCGTTCAAAGCAAAAATGAAGGCAGCAGAAGAGAAGAAAGAAGCGAAGCTAGAAGGAACACTCTGATCACTTATGGTGAACAAATTGGGCCAATGATTTTTAGAAAGAAATAAAGCGAAGTCGCTCAGTCGTGTCCGATTCTTTGCGACCCCATGGACTGAAGCCTACCAGGTTCCTCCACCCATTGGATTTTCCAGGCGAGAGTACTGGAGTGGGTTGCCATTTCCTTCTTATTTGGATTTAAATAAGCATTTTGGTTTATTTCATCTATTTTGGTAGCAGACATGGACAACATGTTTAAACAGAAAAGTGATAAATAGAAACTATTCCATTTGGGCACTTACGATTTCAACATAAAGAGACGCTGAGAGTTGTATTCAAGTCTGGCCTATACACTAAAAGCTCGCTTTTCTGGCATTCCAGTGATTAAGAAAAATTAGGTCACAACCCCACAGGAGAAACTGCAGTCCCCAAAATATCCCTTTTGAAAGACTACACATGACATTATGTTGCCAGGCACATTAAGCTTGGTTGGAATATTTTTCACGCATAAACCTTTAACTCAGTGGTAAGCTAATAATTCCCAAGCATTTCTTTAAAGGGAGCTTAGTATTTTGGTTGGCAAATGTGCCCAGGGGAAGTAATACATTAATAACTCTTGCCTTGTACACAGTTCCTTTCTTTATGCAGTCAGAATCCTTTATGGTGGCTTATATCCACAAATTGAAAAGAGAATGGATACATCTTATCTTTTATGACTTACTTTGTTGAAAGAACACTCCTAAGAAGCACAAAAATAAGGTCTGGTTGCATGCCTGAAGGAAAGATTAAATGATTAATGGTTTAAAAAAAACATGGAGAAAGTTACAATATGCATAAGGAAATAATCCATTAATCAGATGTGGGAAAAATACATAATATTGCTTTGCTAATGAGGATTATCACTGTGTCATCTGGCCCTGGACCTACCCAAACTAGATTGGACCTAAATCCAGTGATCTGGAAATACAAAAAATACAAAAAATGATGACCCATAACACAAATGCTCCATTTTGTCAGCCCCCTGGGCTCAGTCACTTCTGTTGGGTGAGTTATCTGACCCTATTAAGTGGAGAAATGGCTTGTGGAAAAGAGTCCTGGAACTTTTATGTCTGAAGTACTACATATGCCATTTAGGCCTGAAAAGCTTCTTTATTAGTTATGTGGTCAGTGCCTATGTAAGGGTGGAAAATGCGAGGAAACCAGGAGTCCCATTCTGTTCATCTCATCTTTTTAGCACTAAGCCCCAAAGAAAAGCAGCAGCAGTTAAAAAGCTGCTGGAAATGCTCTTTTTCATTTCGATCCATTGGCAGACAAGTAAAATGTGATTTCTTAATCAAAGGGACAGATGCCATTTAATGCAGCCATTAATAAAAGAAGGGTATGTCCTATTGATTGCTATAACTAAGAATTGTGTTGATAAACACAAAGTTGACATTTATAAGGCATTATGCCCTGAGCGGTTCAGGGATTCACGAGGCTGGACACAGGAAACCCAATCAAGGGTTTCGGTTACAAGTGACTTAGTAAGGTTGCTCGCCTGGCTTTGTTGAAAGCTTCAGTCCAAAATCACAGCAACCTTCTAAATAAAGAGTATGTAAGCACACTAAGGGCGGACACCAGGGAGTTGAGTGGGCTGGGGCAGGGCACGTCCATCAGTGTACCAAAAGCTCCACCAAAGCCAGCAGCCTTCCTGTCTGGATTCCCCCCGAGACACCCTGGAGCTATGCTGAGAGGGACCAGAGAGGCCTGATTTTAAATAGTAGATGTTTGATTTGGGGCAAATTACTTAATCTCTCTGAGCCCCAGCTTCCTGTCTATAAATCACTGTATTATTTTGAGAAATAGTTTAAAGTATACAAATGCTTGCTTAGCACAGTTTCAGGTACATATTAGGCCTTCCTTCTTTCTTGTTAATCTCACTCCACCGCGATTTACTTCTCTGCTTTAAACCTACATGGCAATATGAAGGCTATGGTTTTTGCTTGCAAATATGTTCATTTGCTCAACATCTTATCTGTTGTCAGTCCCCTCATTTTCCCACAATTTTAAAGAAGAATGAAACGAGAAGAATAGCACAGAGTTATCATGAAGAGTAAAAGAAGCCATGGGCTTCCTCAGTGGCTCAGTGGTAAAGAATCCACCTGCCAATGCAAGAGATGCAGGTTCAATCCCTGGGTCAGGAAGATCCCCTGGAGAAGGAAATTGGCAACCCACTCTAGTATTCTTGCCTGGGAAATCTCATGGTGATGGAGTGGATCACAAAAGAGTTGGATACAGCTTAGCCACTAAACAACAACAAATCTCATCTCAAAAGAAGTAATGCCTATAAAGTATATATTGGTGATGAGATTCATACATTTATTCTTTCTACAATTGCTTGCCAGGCACAACCTCACTAAGATTGGGAGCCAAATTGCCCCCAATCTATGTGGGGTGGTCTAGGAGTATGGGAAAGTAGTGATGGGGCAGAACGGGACACCAAAACCATTTCCAAAAAGAGGTAATGCTTAAGCTGAATCTTGAAAGAAAGAGGGTTTGGGAGTAGGGGAGAGGGTGTGTTAGAAAGGGGGGGATGAGGAAGGAAGAAGAGCACTTTTCCAGTTCCTACTTTCAGACCTATGTAGTCAGGGAGTGCCACTCTCTGAGGAAAACTCCTAACATGAAGATGAAAGACTGAACCCAGAACTAAAAACAACCAACCAAAAACCACAAGACAATGCTTTGAGTAAATGAAAATAAGATAAGAAGAACTCTTTTAAAAATCAATATTAATATCTTCATCAAGATGAGGGGAGATATCATACCCATAAAACAAGAACAGAATGCTATAAAAAAAATAACAAGAAAAGCAAAAAAAAAAAAAAAAAAAAACCCTAAAAAAGAAAAAATTTACAGAAAAAAAAAAAGAGATGAGATAAAGAGAAAAAAANGATGAGGGGAGATATCATACCCATAAAACAAGAACAGAATGCTATAAAAAAAATAACAAGAAAAGCAAAAAAAAAAAAAAAAAGCCCTTAGAAGTGAAAATCTTGACAGCAAGATCAAGGTAGCTGAGATGCAGAGGAAAAAACAGAGGAAAAATAAAACAATCTGACTTTTAATATGGACAAAGCAGAGTAACTTACTTCATAAAAGTCTGTACTGGATTTGTGTCTAATACCAAAACAGCTGACTTGGAGATAGATGATGATACCTTAAGGGTGAAGGGGTTGCTGTTCTCAGAGTGAAAACATTTAATTCCTATTCTTCAGTCTAGAAAGGAAAATTACTCTCTCCCATCCTGTAACAGGTGTTGATCAGAAAATCATGTGGCAAAAAGTTTTGAGACTCTGATCATAAAGTCTCATCTGTTAAAGAATTATTTTTACAAGAGAATTAAATAATTACTCATACAAATATAAACACATATCAAAAGTTTTATTTAAGTCACTAGTGATGAGGGTATCAGTAAGATACTGTAATTTGTTCAGAAGAGAACTCAAAGCATACATTTATAGTGAGAAAATGAATGCTGGAATGAATTTGAAGGCCAAACCTAGAAACTGAATTTTATTTGCTTTATTTTTTAATACTTGAGTCTAAAAATAAGCTATGAGCTGTATTTAAAAAAATTCTTAGTAACAATTGTTCAATTTTGATGGTCTTGTTCTTTCTTATTTTTTTAAAAATAATTAATACCTTTACCTAAAACATGAAGGATCATTCTTTAAGTGTAATCCGCCTAGATAATAAAAATACTGTGCCTTACCAGAAAAAACGTTTTTGCTTCATGTTGACTTTATTTTATCCTTTGTTATTCAAGGCCAGAAAAAAAAAAAAGGATTCCTCATTTATGATAGAGATGTGATTCTTTTTGTGTTATTTTCTACATATTTTAAAATTTTATTTTATTGAAGTATAGCTGATTTATAATACTATGTTAGTTTCAGGTGTATAGCACAGTGATTCAGTATCTTTGCAGATTATATTCCTTATTGGTTATTACAAAATAGTGGGTATAATTTCTTATGGTATACATTATATCTTCACTGCTTAGTTTATATGCGGTAGTTTGTGTATATTAACTCCATATCTCTATTTGTCTCTCCCCCTTTCCCTCTCCCCTTTGATATCCACCCAAGATCATTTACTGTATGATTCCATTTATATGAAATGTCCAGAATGGGAAAAGCCATAGAGAAAGAAAGTAGTGGGCTGAGAGGAGTGAGGGGTGACTGCTTATGTGCACAGGCTTTCTTTCAGGGATGTTGTAATGTTCTGAGATCAGNACCCAAGATCATTTACTGTATGATTCCATTTATATGAAATGTCCAGAATGGGAAAAGCCATAGAGAAGGAAAGTAGTGGGCTGAGAGGAGTGAGGGGTGACTGCTTATGTGCACAGGCTTTCTTTCAGGGATGTTGTAATGTTCTGAGATCAGGTTGTGGTGATGGGTGCATAACTCTAAGAATATTCTAAAAGCCACTGAACTATACACTTTAAATGAATGAATGTTATGGTATGTAATGTTTATCTCTCGATAGATCTGTATATATTTTAAAAGTCTCAGAAACATGGGGTAGGTTTGAATGAGAAGGGAACAGCTTTACGAAGAAAATGACATTTGATTTATGGATTAAAGGATGAGTTTTCCACATAGAGAAAGTTAAAGAGACTTACCAGTCAGAGGGACAAGCAAGGATTTGTGAACGACATGGTATTTGGGGAATGTGTGGTCAGTGCATACCTCGAAGGAGGTTAGTGGGAAATAAGACTGGAAAGCAAAACGAGGGTCTGAATCAGACAGAGTCTCAGCAGAAGAGAGAAGTAATCAAGAGGGTAACGAAAGAGAAGGTGACAGAGAAACTGTCCGCAGGAGTGTGTGCGAAGTTAAAGGAATCCCAAGGGAAGGCGAAGCTCCCCAGGGACCAACCACAGCTGGAATTGATTATGACCCCTGGGCCTAATGGTCCGCTGGAGGGAAAAGTAACCAGAACTCAGTGAGAACTGCAGCTGTAGGAAGGAGCCCAGTCGGTGTGGACTTTGGGTGGAGGAATGAAGTCACTGACAAACCTTGGAAGGAAGAAACCCAGGGAGAGAGCGCTGAGACCTGCTCTTCCCACCCTCCAGTGTCCTGTTAGGCCAAACAGAACACAGACCTACTGACAGCATCCACCTCGGTCAGCTTCCTGGGGTGGAGAGCCGGGCCATATACGAAGAGAGAACCTGGAGAGGGAACAGCTCAGGGCCAGATCATAAAGGAGGTGTGTGCCTTGCAAGCAAGCAGTCTGGACTTTATCCTGTAGACAGAAGGAAACCATAAAAGGGGTTTAAGTAGGGAAGTGCCTGCAGTGTGACGGTTTGGAGAGAGAGCGAGCCTAACGTTGCTTCTCAAAGTGTGGTCCCAAGGCCAGCATCATCCACATCACCTGAGAGGGAACTTGTCAGAAATGCAAATTCTCAGGTCCCCTCACAGACCTACTGAGCCAGAAATTGTGGGAGTAGGGTCCAACCACCTCTCTTTTAACAAGTGCCTTCAGGCGATCCTGATGTGTATGAAGTTGGAGGACCACGGGTTTAGAACAGTATCTCTGAATCACATGTTCAGCAGGTTTATGGAAAGGTGCAGATCCCATGTGCTTCGATCCCTAGGCCTAATGGTCCAATGGACAAGCCATATCGATGCTGGACAAGCACTTATAACTGTGCAGATTGGTTGGCAACATACATGTCTAGAGCCACCATTCAGGTAGATGGCCAAGACCCTGCTAACTGAGGTCTGGAGAGCAAGTGGGGCAGCCCTCACGCTTACCTTACTGATTAGGATTTCCAGAAGCAAGTGTGAGCCTAAAGGGAAGAAAGTATAATAATCCTGTGTAGCAGAGTAACGTACANTTTGACCACTTCCAATTTGCCTTGATTCGTGGACCTGACATTCCAGGTTCCTATACAGTCTTGCTCTTTACAGCATCGGACCTTGCTTCTATCACCAGTCACATCCACAACTGGGTATTGTTTTTGCTTTGGCTCCATCCCTTCATTCTTTCTGGAGTTATTTCTCCACTGATCTCCAGTAGCATATTGGGCACCTACTGACCTGAGGAGTATCCAATCATTTTGCCTTTTCATACTGTTCATGGGGTTCGCAAGGCAAGAATACTGAAGTGGTTTGCTATTCCCTTCTCCAGTGGACCACATTCTGTTAGACTTCTCAACCATGACCCACCCCTCTTAGGTGGCCCCACATGGCATGTCTTAGTTTCATTGAGTTAGACAAGGCTGTGGTCCATGTGATCAGATTGACTAGTTTTCTGTGATTATGGTTTCAGTGTGTCTGCCCTCTGATGCCCTCTCGCAACACCTACCATCCTACTTGGGTTTCTCTTACCTTGGACGTGGGGATCTCTTCACGTCTTCTCCAGCAAAGTGCAGCTGCTGCTCCTTACCTTGGCCGAGGGGTGTCTCCTCAAGGCAGCCCCTCCTGACCTTGAACTTGGAGTAGCTCCACGTTCTACTAGTACTAGGCATATAAATGTTTAAATGGCCTATTCTTTAATGTTTAGTATTCCACTATAAAATCTAGACGATAAAGACTGGATAAAGAAATTATTCCCAGTTCCTCTTCCCAGACACAATTACTTTTAATGTTTAGCTTTATATCTTCCTAATATTTTTTATATGCACATTTAAAAAATAGTTATAAACTTGATTTTGGTGGCTTTGCCAGCTCTGATTTCTGCATCTTCAGAAATGTGTGCTTGTTGCTAAAAGCCACGTCAAGAAGATCTAGGATGACCTGAACAATATATATCATAGAAAAGTAATATATGTAGCCATATGGGAAGGAAGAAAAAGCAACTTCAAGTTAAAACTTTAGATGTAGTAGAGTCATAAATAGTACACATTGTGATAGGAAGATCTTGTCAAATGTTATAGAACTTAAATTTTTAAATACTGAGAAAGTAACTGCCAAACGAATATTGCAGAGATACTTCATTAGTCTTTTTTTCTCCTGCTGTCTATCAGATATTCGATTCCAGTAGCAGCCATGGATTTTCCGGAACTCAGCTACCTCAAAGCTCCAATAACTCCAGTGAGGTAAGCGTGGTTGTAGACGGCAGCCGTCTTATTTTCCTTGGATGACAGAAATGTTAAGTTAAGTGGGGCATGCTTAATCTTTACCTGAACCTGTTGAAAATAATCTTTACCTGAATCTGTTGAAAATAAATTTGGAACTCAAATGGTGCCGAGTAGGTAAAAGATGTTTTCAGAATGCCAGTTATCTTTGAATCTTAAACTCATGATAACTCCATCTTCAAAGTGATATCAGTCAGGTCAGTCACTCAGTCGTGTCAACTCTTTCAACCCCATGGACCGCAACACACCAGGCTTCCCTGTCCATCACCATCTCCTGGAGCTTACTCAAACTCATGTCCGTTGAGTCAATGATGCCATCCAACCATCTCATCTTCTGTCATCCCCTTCTCCTCCCGCCTTCAGTCTTTCCCAGCATCAGGGTCTTTTCAGATTAGTCAGTTCTTTGCATCAGGTGGCCAAAGTGTTGGTATTTCAGCTTCAGCATCAGTCCTTCCGATGAATATAGCTAGACTGACGTATACAGCTAGACTGAAGTCAAAATAGCGACTTTATTTCTCTCTATTTTTGGGGTAGTACTTACTGTCTTTAGAGAGTTTAGTGGATCCAAACTTGGTTTTCCTCTCAGAGTGGCAGGGGTCTTCACATACAGTGCCTCACACTGTGAATCAGCAGCCTTTGGTGCCTTCAGTAGAGCTGAGCACAGAGGCTCCGTGTCGTCCCCAGGACAATTTCTGACTAAGCAAAGCCTCAGAACCATTGCTGGATGGAATTCTGGGGTGGGTGAAGGTGGTCTGGGTGAGCTCATGCTTCTTCATTGTGTCTTTTTCAAATCCACACCTTCCAATTAAAGCTGTCTTTTGTGTTACTGTTTCGCTTATCTTCTTCCTCACTAAATCATTGTATCTTGGGGTTTTATGTCCAAGGACTCTCTAAACTATTTGTTGAGGCTCCAACCTGATTTTAAGGGCTTGGACACAACTTAATGTGTTTTTACAAAAGTAAGCAATATTACATAAGAAATTAATTGGGGTAATTCAGTGAATTGGCAGTAGTTTGAAAGATCTGAGGAATGGCGGAGTGTTTAAACCCTGTGATGGGTCTGGAGGGAGGTAAATGAGGAAATTTCTGGTGGTCTTAAAATATACGCCATAGACAGCCGCCTCTTCTGCCTCCATGGGAAGTGGACCCAACTGTGGGTAGTGAGCAGGGGCTCAGTTCNAGGAGTTTTATAGTTTCTGGTCTTACGTTTAGATCTTTAATCCATTTTGAGTTTATTTTTGTATATGGTGATAGAAAGTGATCTAGTTTCATTCTTTTACAAGTGATTGACCACTTTTCCCAGCACCGCTTGTTAAAAAGATTGTCTTTAATCCATTGTATATTCTTGCCTCCTTTGTCGAAGATAAGGTGCCCATAGGTGTGTGGATTTATCTCTGGGTTTTCTATTATGTTCCATTGATCTATATTTCTGTCTTTGTGCCAGTACCATACTGTCTTGACGACTGTGGCTTTGTAGTGGAGCCTGAAGTCAGGCAGTTGATTCTTCCAGTTCCATTCTTCTTTCCCAAGATTGCTTTGGCTATTTGAGGTTTTTTGTATTTCCACACAAATTGTGAAATTATTTGTTCTTAGCTCTCTAATTTTAAAATAGCAATGAGAATAAGACTTCCCTGGTGGTTCAGCTGATAATGA
Organism: Neotragus pygmaeus; assembly: GCA_006410875.1. Classification (NCBI taxonomy): domain Eukaryota; kingdom Metazoa; phylum Chordata; class Mammalia; order Artiodactyla; family Bovidae; genus Neotragus; species Neotragus pygmaeus. Next base: position 807,179 of record SJYV01016384.1, on the reverse strand, counting down.
ATCTACCTGCAATGTGGGAGACCTGGTTTGATCCCTGGGTTGGGAAGATTCCATGGAGAAGGGAATGGCTACCCACTCCAGTATTCTGGCCAGGAGAATTTCATGGGCTGTATAGTCCATGCTGTTGCAAAGAGTCACACACAACTGAGTGACTTTCAGTTTCAATGAGAATAAAAGATCGTTCCATATATGTGGTAACTAGGTATGATATAAAAAATATCCATGGATCCTATTGATGGTATCATGGTACTGATAATGTTACTGTCATTTATTGCCTAGATTCATAAGTGAAAGAAGTGCTCAATAACATGTGAGCACGCTCAGTCGTGTCTGACTCTTTGCAACACCATGGACTGTAGGCCATCAGGCTCCTCCATCCATGGGATTTTCCAGGCAAGGGTACTGGAGTGGGTTGCCATTTCCTCAGTTCAGTTCAGTCACTTAGTCATGTCTGAATCTTTGCAACCCCATGAACAGCAGCACCCCAGGCTTCCCTATCCATCACCAACTGCCAGAGTCTACCCAAACCCATGTCCACTGAGACGGTGGTCATCCTCTGTCGTCCCCTTTTCCTGCCCTCGATCTTTCCCAGCATCAGGGTCTTTTCAAATGAGTCAGATCTTCGCGTCAGGTGGCCAAAGTATTGGAGTTTCAGCTTCAACATCAGTCCTTCCAATGAACATCCAGGACTAATCTCNCAGCACGCCAGGCCTCCCTGTCCATCACCAACGCCCGCAGTCCACCCAAACCCATGTCCACTGAGTCCGTGATGCCATCCAATCATCTCATCCTCTGTCATCCCCTTCTCCTCTTGCCCTCAGTCTTTCCCAGCATCAGGGTCTTTGCAAATGAGTCAGTTCTTTGCATCAGGTGGCCAAAGAATTGGAGTTTCAGCTTCAGCATCAATCCTTCCAATGAACACGCAGGACTGATCTCCTTTAGGATGGACTGGTTGGATCTCCTTGCAGTCCAAGGGACTCTCAAGAGTCTTCTCCAACACCACAGTTCAAAAGCATCAATTCTTCAGCACTCAGCTTTCTTTATAGTCCAACTCTCACATCCATACATGACCACTGGAAAAACCAAAGCCTTGACTAGACGGATCTTTGTTGACAAAGTAATGTCTCTGCTTTTGAATATGCTTCCTAGGTTGGTCATAACTTTCCTTCCAAGGAGTAAGCATCTTTTAATTTCATGGCTGCAATCACTGTCTGCAGTGATTTTGGAGCCCACAGTTTTCAGAGGGAGCTAAACCTCTCACACGTTGATTTTAAACTTCTAGCCTCTAGAACTGGGACAATACATTTCTGTTGTTTAAGCCACCCAGGCTGTGGTATTCACTTATGTATCTTGAGCAAATAAATACACCTAGCAAATCCTAGAGGTCAGTTAACTGTGAACACAGAAGTACTTCCCTTTCCCTTGGACATTCATTCCTATGGAAGTTCCTTCAACCACCCAATTAGCATGATTAGACTTTGTCTCAAAGAGTTTAAATTGCTTTCAGGATATGATTGAAGTCTTTCAGAGAGTTTACCAGAACTATGTGGGTTCATAGGATACATCAACCATAATATCAACAAATAATAAAAACAGTTTGGCAATATGCATCAAAAGCATGAAGTCTTTATACCCTCCTATGCTGTATATCTACTCCTAAAGATTTAATCATGGATGGGTACACCTGAACTACTGGGTACATCATAGTTACTGATAATATAAAAAAACTGGAAATGATTTATTCTATAACAGATGATTAATTAAATAAAAAATGGTTACTTTCACATGATAAAACATAAAAAAAATCAATGACATAGAAAATGCCCAAGGTATAATTTTTTAAATAAAGTAAGCCAATGGTAAAATAAAATGACCGTGACTATGAAAGAGAAGAAGGGCAAGGGAAAGAAATGTTAATCTTTCTCACTAGTTTGTAGGCCTATGGGAGATTTTATCACCTTAAGTAGCAATATTTTAAAAATTCTCTACAGAGAACATGAATTCCTGTTATAATTAGGGACAAGCAAAAAACATGGGTACCAGAATTCATAAAATAATTTCTTATGGGCATGATGTTGAGATAATTTGGCCTAGTTTTTAATTTATATAAGCATTAATATTTTATTTTCATATAATGCACATATATAAACACACACAAATTATAAGTGTACAGTATGGTGAATTTTCACAAAGTGAAATACTCATATAACTCAGAAAAATTTTGAACACTACCAACATCCCAGAGGCTTTCTTCATATTCTTTCCTCTTACTGTCTCCTGAAGGTACTACTATTTCGTCTCTAACACCACTATTAATTGTATCTATTTTTGACTTTTATATAAATGTAATCATACAATATATGCTCTTTGACTCAGTGTTAGTTTTGTGAGGTTCATTCATATTCTTACATGGAGACAGGACTCATTCACTATCATTTCTGGATAGCCCGTAAAACTATATCTTACAGGCTACCTGACTGTTGTAGATAAAGTTTTCTTGAAATACAGCTGTGCTCTGTAATTTGCATCTATGGCCGCTTTCAAGCTACAGTGGCAGAGTTGGATAGTTGTAACAGAGATCATATAGTCCACAAAGCCTAAAAAAGTGTTTACTATGTAGTCGTTTACAGAAAAACTTTGCTGACTCCGGTTACATAGCATTAATTACGTGTCTGTGTCACAATGTATTTATGCATTCTACTTTTCATGAACAATTGTGCTGTTTCTAGTTTGAGATTATATAATAAGACTGCCAGATTTAGCAAATAAAAATGCAGAACTCTTGGTTAAATTTCAATTTCAGGCAAACAATGAAGAACATTTTTAATATAAGTATATCCCAAATATTGCATAGCAACCATGGGCTGAATAACATAGCTGTGAATATTGAAATATGTGTCTTTTTGTGAACATATGTATATATGCAATTCTGTTGGGTATATTTCTAGGAGTGGATTGCTGGGCTATATAAAGTATGTGAGTGTTCACTCTTGGTGAATACTAACAAAGAGTTTTCCAAAGCAGCTAACAAATTTATACTTTCACTGGCTAAGTGAGATTTAAATTGCTTCTCATCTTTGCCAATCCTTAATATAATTAGTGCTTTGAATTTTAACCAATCTGATGAATCTGCAGTAGCATCCCATTGTGGTCTTTATTTTTCCCTGGTGGGTAATTAATCTGAGTATCTTTTCATATGTTTATTGACCATGTGGATGTTGGGAAGGGGGCGGTTGTGTGTGGTGCCCACTCAAGAGTTTTGGCTATTTTCCTGTTCTGCCAAATGCCTTTTTCGTGGGGGCCAGTGATTTATACTATGATGTGGCTTATAATGGTGAACTGGAACAATCAGACTTTTTTCCCCTTCTCTTTCACTTTTTCATTCTTTCTCCCTGGAATTTGACCTGGAAAAGATGGGGGGAAGGGTAGATTTCAGCATGATCTAAAAATTCATGAAGTAAAAGTCTAGGGCAGTGGTGTCCAAAAGGACTTTTTGAAATGATGAGAATGCTCTGTTTCTGAGGTGTCCAATATGATATCCATTAGCCATGTGTGACTTCATTGCTTGAAATGTGACTATTGTGACTGAGGAACTGATCGTTTACATTTTATTTACTTTTAATTAATAGAAATTTAAATAGCCACATGGGGCCAGTGGTACAGAATTGAAAAGTGCAGGACTCGTAGGTGGACTGAGGGTAAACCAGTTATAAAGAAGGTGATACAGGGACTGCAGCTAAGATAGTCCAACAGTTTTTGTTTCTAAATCCCTAGGAACTGTTCAGATGAGACTGGAGTGGAGAGAATTTGAGTGACTGGAACTATTTTCATATCTTCTGTTACTGTGGTCTGACATTATTGTTAGTATTCTTAGATTTTTTTTTTATAAGATTCCATTCCTCTTGTCCTGCCCCAGTGCTGGTTTTTCAGCTTTTCTGAATTCTCAGAGTGAAACGAAACTTTTTCAAATGCCTCTATAGAGACTAAATTGATTTAAGTTGGTTCTGAATGCTACAAAGACCTCTCCCTCAGGAAGAACCAAAACTTACCCTTAAGATCTTGACAGATTTACCAGCTTCCCCTGACACCTCTTAGGGGTAGCGGCCAAGTTCACAACCCTTCTTCCTCTCTGGGAAGACTCCCAGACACACAGGGATAGGTCCTGAGTAATCACATCTGAGCCACACGATCTTGTAATCCTTGCTATAGACAAATGGTTTGAAAACTGTCATTGAGTGGCAGAATAAGCTTGAGGACTTATCAAAACACAGACTGTGGGGCCCAGCCCTAAAGTTTCTTTTCCAGTAGGTCTGTGGGTGGGGTGCTAGTATTTGCATTTCTAACAAGTGCTTGGGTGACATTAATGCTGCTAATCTGGGGCCCTCCTTGAAGAATTATTGCTGTAGATAATTAAGTCTGGGATAGTTGCTCTGAGACAGGGCAACCAATTTTTCTCAGCAATTTGAAAATTGGAACAAAGAGACGCAGAGACTGAGGTCTATTAGAGCAGTGCTCTGGAGAGAAGGTCCAAAACCACCACTGTTTGGGTTCCCAGAGCTGGTCTGGCTCCTGCTCTTCGCTGGAGCCTTGGTTGTTCAATCCTTTGAATACATCTTAATACCTTCATTATTTGCAAACTGGCCTGTTTGCAAGTTTCTGTCGCCTGCCCCTAAAAGAACTTAAACTAAGACATGAGCATATGAGTTGTGTCCCACCACGAAAACAAAAACCATTCTAAGCATTTAAAACAGATAATACAGTACAGGGAATTGGCCACACTGGTGATAGAAGGTCTGAGAAGACAAACAGGCAACAAGATTAGCTACAGCAGGAAGCTACCCCCACCAGTAGGCTGGAGGTACAATTGGAGAAGATGGCATTATCAAAGGCCACAGTGACCTGAAAGAAGCTGGAACCACGGTGAACCAGTCCAAAGTGGAAAATGCTGCTGCAACTGCCAGAAACATCACCCAAGTGCAACTGTGTGGTGGTAAGGAAACACCCTGTCTTCTCCCTTCCTCCTATCTTCAGTCTCCCAGCAGTCCTTCTCCTGGCTGGGAAGTTCGGGGAACACGACCTGGGATACTGAAGTTAGCTGGATGCTGTGTAAGAACAAGGTGGGTGTAAGTAAGCAAGCTGAGGGCTAGCACTGTTTAACGTGGATTTCTCATTTTTTTAATCAAAGAACATTTTGCCAACTTGCAAATTACTGAAATAATATGTACACACTGTGAAACTTCTAATAATTTAACTAGGTTCTTATTAACTTGTTCCATAATTAGGGCTGACATTTCTGAGATAATCTTCAGGAGAAAATTGCAAATAATAACAAGAACTGGCATTTGTATAGTTCTTTTCAATTTGAAAAGTGTTTTTATCTGTCTTGCTGCTGCTGCTAAGTCACTTCAGTCGTGTCCGACTCTGTGTGACCCCATAGACGGCAGCCCACCAGGCTCCCCCCTCCCTGGGATTCTCCAGGCAAGAACACGAGTGGGTTGCCACTTCCTTCTCCAATGCATGAAAGTGAAAAGTGAAAGGGAAGTTGCTCAGTCGTATCCAACTCTTAGCGACCCCATGGACTGCAGTGCACCAGGCTCCTCCATCCATGGGATTTGCCAGGCAAGAGTACTGGAGTGGGGTGCCATTGCCTTCTCCAGTCACCTCCTGCTTCCACTCTAATCCTTTTCAAATTTATCCTGTGCACAGCTGCCGGTGATCTTCACAACATAAACCAGAGTCACTGCCAGGAACTTCTCATGGCTCTTGGTGTAAAATCCTAATCCCTAAAACAAACAAACAAACAAACAAACTTGTGAAGTAAGTTTATCATTAGCTCCATTTGAAAAATAAGGAAACTGAAAGTCAGAGAAAATAGCAACATGAATAAAGTCAAATGGCTCAAAAGTGGCAAAACGGCAAGATCCCAAACCTGGACTTAGTACACAACCTCAATTGTTGCAAAACATCAAGCTATTGTGTAAAATCACATTGCAGGGCTACAGACTTCAAATTCTTTCTCTGTGGATATCTCACTTCCTCCTTTATCTAAAACCCAGCATCTAGAATAAAACCTTATAACCATTACTGAGAGAAAATATTTTGAATGATGAGCAAAACATATCATGGTGCCTTTCCCGTACCTTCTTCTCTAGATGGTCAATTAAATCTATTCTCAGTGGTCCTGTGGGTTCTTAATTAATAGGTAATGATTATCAGACAAGACGTGGCCTTTCATAAGATCATTCTGGAATAATAGCAGTCCTTTAAAAAGAAAAGAAAAAGGTTTAAAAAACTCATTTGAGAGTATAAATTAAGCTACACAGAGTGGGTGTTTCTGATGGCTGATGAGGCTATTTAATGGTCCAGAAAGAAATACAAACATATACGATGAGGTTATGTGAATGTGTGTTTGTGTGTGTATGTGGGGGGGGGGGTGGTGGGCAGTGGAGGTGGTTCCTTTCTGACTGCATAGATGTTGTTAAGCTTCCTCTGGTTCCAGATCCACAGATTGCATTTCTGATGCTGAAGAGCCATCTTTGTTTCCCCTGGTTACCAATGAAATAGTGTGCAGGAATCAGTTCAAATTCATCACGCATAGCAAAATGCTTCCAAACACAATGGCTTACTTTCAGTATTTATTATCTATATTTATATCTGTTTAATAGTAAGGGCAGCTCATGTGTATATCCACACATTTCTGTGCTTATAATCTAGTGTGTATGATGTCCTTTATATAGAAAAATGATATATGTAATACAGCACATTCCTATAATATTAATCGCTATAGAGAATGGAATTTTTTCTTCAGACAGACTTCATCCTCCCCTTCGTTACTGAAGACCAAAGAGAACTTGCTGAAGGGTGATTTACCCTGTAGAGTAACTCCTCAGAGTATATCTCAATACTGTAATAGACTTTTATCTGTAAGGCTAAGTCTTGTCTTTTAAAATCTCCACATCCAATTTGACTCAATAAAGGGCTCAATGATTATATTTCCATCTAAAAGCTTTACACAGTGACAAGATTGGGAGAGCTTTAAGAATCATCCCAGATCAAGTTTCTTTCTGAATATTTCCCTACAATGAACTTCAATACATTAAGTCTACCCATTAGCTAGAATATCACTGATTGTACTCTTGATCTGTTGGCCAATGGAACATTTGTATTGTCTAGATTCCATTTAAAACAATATTTGGAATGGGTGGAATAGCTCAGAATAGGAGAGCAATACTCAAAGTCATCTTCCTTCAGTGGAGAAAAATGTGTCTGGCTGTAAGAAACTGGCTTGTTAAAAGAAAATCAGAATGTAGCGCTAAAATCTCTCCCTCAGAAAAACAAAACATTTCTCTCTTTCCTGAGATCCTCAATTAGTTCCATGATTATCTTTCTCTTGAACCCCATTATTCTTGCACAATGATATGAGAAAATAAGAGTGATAAGACTTTCACCAACAATTAGGTGGAGAATTGTTTGAATTTTGTGATCCCCCCTACCCCCCCGCCACAAACTGTGGTCTTCTAGACATTTTGCTAGTGGAAACAGGGGTGTGAACTAATCCTTAAATGTGACTAAGATATTGAATGCCATTACAATTTACCTTTACAACTGGAATAACTGGATGTATTGATTTTTTTTTCATTTAAACATATACCTAGAGATTTGCTCTCAATGTTACCTTTTCGTAACGTTTGGTGATCATTGAGTAATATAAAGTGCCCTGGGGAAAATATACATATTAAAAATAAAATTTTCCTGAAGGTTCAGAATTCTACATACCTTTTGCTTACTTTTAATTAAACATATAGGTTATTAATATCACAGTAATTCCTGAACAGCATGACGTGTTGTTTGGCTGAAGTCATACAAAAATTTGAAGAGTATGGTATATACATTGAGGGGAAAGTGTGTGCATTTAAGAGTACAGGTATACATATGTGTTATTTATTAAAACTTCAGGCAAGGATGTTGTCTTCCTGCGAATTCAGAGCCATGAGAGCGGGAAGTCTGCTGCAGAGAACAAAAGCGTGGCTGCGCGATAGTATTATCTCTGCAGCAGCAGCAGGCTCCCTGACGAAGGGCTGCGGCGACTATCTAGTCTGTTACACTGCATTTTTATTACTGACACCCTGAGTTATTCTGTCAGCTCAGCCGACTAAGCTGTTCCCCGAGTTCTGGCTGGTCACCCTGACTCCGTTAAATGAGAGAAGGAAAGAGAAGGTANTAGGGGCGGGGACGAAGAAGCTCCGAAGTTTGTTGGGAAGTGTAGTTTCCAGAACCTCAGGAGCGTAGCTATCCAGGCTCTGCTTGTGGAGTATGAACTACGATTCCCAGGAGTACACGGGCCCGGCCCGGGAGTCCATGCGCAGTGGGCGCCACATTGTATCCTATCAGGCGAGGAGAGGGTGATGTCACCTGCGAGTTGGTAACCTACGAGCGGCTGTGAAGGAAACTGTTTAACCGGATCCCATTGTACCCGGAGCGCAGAGCCGCCTTTTCAGCATGCAGGGGCTGCTCAGGTAAGGGGGATGTGCCGCGTCGCCCGCCGCACTCATTCATTAAGAGGTACCGCGCGGTGGCGCGGGGGTGGGCGCGCTTATTCGCGGCCCGGTGCTGGGTTCGCAGCACGCCCTCCCGTTGCCTTCCCGGAGCTCCCGGGCCAGTAGGTAAATATTAAACCCGTCCTTCAGGTTGGGTCTGGGTGGGAACAGGACCTAGACAGCTCCCAGCTGCCAAGCTGGGTTTGGGAAAATGGCTGCAAGCGCGGCTCAAAGCAAGGCGAGCCCGGGGGAAGGCGCCCCGAGGACAGAGTTGCCTCCCTTCTTTCTTTCTGAGGCGCTTGGACGCCAAGAGAGCCAGCAGGGTACCACTCGCCGCCTTGCTGACGACACGCGGGGGCTCTGGGGCTCTTGGCCTCTGCTGGGTGCTGCGGGCACTGCTACTGTCGGGAGTTGCTGGCCCGGGAGGCTCTGGAAGGGAGAATCCCGAGGTAGGCTTATTATAGTGGTAACCGAAGAGGCGGGACTCGTTTACTCGTTCGCGTCCCAGCAGAACCCCCGCTATCCCGGGTACCCTCGCCTCAAGACTCATTCGAAAGGGATAGGGTGACTGTAATTTAGGCAAAGTTGGAAGCTCAAGGTCTCAAACGAGAAAGAGGAGGGAAACCCACGTTGCGGAAGGAGCGAGGGGTGTCTGCGGACAGCGCGGTGAGGGGAGGCTGCGCAGCCTGTGGACCGGGTTCGAGGCGCCACAGGGCGATCCAGCTTCCCGTCCCTTTGGGTAGGGCACACCTTGGTGCCCCTTGCACTGATGGCTCACTTGACCAGGAGCACTTGAGCTAGGACGAAGCGTCTGCCCGGAGCGCTGGCTGGGCGGCGGTAAAGCGGTGGGGAGAGTTGAATAATCTAACGATACGAGTCGCAGTGGAACAGAAGGGCTGGGTAATCGGTTTTCACAGCTAGTGGTGAAAATCCAACTGCTTGTGATCGCATTGAGAGTGTGCGAGGCCCATGAACTCTATGTAATAAAGACCTCTGGATATCCTTTCCCTAGCACCATTATCCTTTCTCTTACTCATTCATCAAACCTTTGCTAAAGGCTGTGTTCTCAGGTTGCTCTCAGCCTGCGATTGGGGTATTCTGCCTCTCGTTCCTATAAAATATTTTAGTGGACCTAGGAATCGCATACACTCCAACCGTCGTTCACTACCGAGCCCCTCACCCTTCGCCCCCCATCTCCAGGATGCTCAAGGAGAGTTATATTAAGAGTAAATGCCACCCATGACCGTTTTGCTCCCGTTGAGCTAGTAGTTTCCCCAGGCTCGGGAAGGACCTAGTGAATTGAAGCGGAGTTTGCCTGCAAGATGAATCCTGTTGCCATGGCGACTCCTGCCGTCGGAATCTTAACTGCTCCCACTGCTGGTTCAATTCGTCGTGGCCCTGCGGGCAGCTGGGAGGGCGTGGCCAGTAGGTGTGGTCAGATGCTCGCCCTGGGCCCAGCTGCTCTCTCCTGGTCACCGGTTTCACAGTCCCGGGCTCTCTCCATTCCCTGTAAATAGCTTGAATACAATTTTTAGACCCCTTTCCCTCTGTCAAGCCCATACCTGGTCTCTCCAACTCTATCCCCAGAAAAAGCTGTTAAGAGCCTTTGTCCTGAGGCAGACCCCGAAAATTACAACCAAAAGATCTCTTTCCTCTTTCACGCTAGCTGCTTCATTTTCCTAATAACATATGTAATAGTGTTGGGAATAGCTTTCTTTCTCTAGGACGGGTATTCTGCCCTCTGCGAACCCGGTCCGCAGGGTTCTCTGTCATGCGTGAAGAGAGCTCCCTGGCTACCAGTAAAGGTCCTCAATTTGCCTTAAGTGCAATTCTAGGGACAAATAATGACTGAAATTGAGTTCAGGAAGTCACTGCTATCCCATTTGTTTCTAGTAAAGTCTAAAAGCCTGCCTAGAGGATTCAGATCCTTGAGAGGGTTGGGATCTAGGAAGCCTGGGTCCTGCTCCAGCATTACTGGCTTCCCCTTCTGGGGTGAACCCTCTGCCTCTGGGGACCTCAGTCATTGGTGACCTGGGGAAAGCAGCATAGAGTGTTTCCTGAAGTTGATTTCAGTATAAAATCTTGTGACTCTAAGAAGGAGTTGTTTGTCGTCTTTTATTTTTCTCAAAGAAATCTGAAGATGAGAGTTTAAGCCCAGCTTTTGACACTGTGACATTGGGTTAATATCTGAGCCCTACTTGTATGGCAAAATAGCCTAGGTCTCATGGTAATCCTTCAAAGTGGGCAAAGCAGTTCTATTAGTGTTTATGATATTAGTTCTATCCTTACTACTATTATCCCAGTACCTGGACGTCTATTTATCTTTTTATTGTAGAATTGTTTAGGTTTTGATTTTTTAGATTCTCATGGAATGCAGTTATTGGTAATTGCATTAACAGTAATTGAGCTATACATTTTGCTTACCTTCTGCTTTCATTTCATACCTAAGTGTATTATCACACATATTGCAATTAAGGGGTAAGTGTATATCTGTTAGCATCAATGCATCATGTGCAGGGGATGCTGTGTGCCAGGCAGTTGACATTCATCATCTTGTTTTAAGTTGGTGGTTACATCCCCATGAGGAAAGAGTATCAGAAATTTCACTGCACTGATATTTCACTGCAAACTAGAATTGCCTTCANTGAAGGATGTGCTTGGAGTGGTTGAGGGGCTGATAGAGATTGGAGTTGAAGGATGGATCTGAAGTGCCCCTTTTCTCCCTTTCTTCAAGCTGCCACTCCATGGCCCCACTGAAAACGGGACAGATGAAGATGAGATGCAAGTGGATCTGGGTGACCTACATTCCACTCTAGCAGACTATTTCCACAGCAAAAAAAAAAAAAATGTTTACCTTTGTATTTTCTGGCATCTCCACTGTTCCAAAAACAGAGAAATAAGCGTTTTGGAATGAGTTTGCATTCACGGTACACATGTCTAAAAATGATTTGCTTAAGTCCTAGGAGCATAGCAATGAGCACATAGAGCCTGCCCCACCCCTGCCCATTAATCTGAGGTCACCAAATACACCCTGAGCCTTGGTGAGCTTATTGTCCCTGCGGATGTTTAAGTACTCCTGGCTTTTATCCCATCTATGACTTTCTGCAATGATGGCTCTCCTCATCTGAGCATCTAAATTCCCCTTGCCCTCTCAGTTCCAGCTTCTGGGAAGCCTTCCCTGCCTCTCCCTCCATTTTCACGACCCTGTGTGGCACCTTCCTCAAGAGCCCTCAGCCTGACCACGCAGCCAAATACTCACAGTGAATGTGCTACTAAGAGTCGAGCAATGTGAGGTGCTAAGCTGGGGTCAGGCCTTTGCTCATGCTTTTCTTGAGCTTTACCATGGCCTCTTTCACAGCTGTAGCGGGTAGGTACTGTTATCACCATGTTATAGTTGAGGAAACTGAGGCGTGAAGAAGTTAACAAACTCACGGAACTCACACAGCTAGTAGCTGCCAGACCTGATTAGGGACCCAGGCTTCTAATTCTTTACCTCCACCCCTCCCCCCAGGCACGCACACAAAGCCTCCTGCCTTCTCTCCACTGAGTCGGAGGAATCACAACTTCCTTTGTGTCTTTTGATTTAGAAAGAGTGGGGGGTCAATGACAGTAAATAAGGTCGATTGAGACTAAAACTGCTTATTGACTTAAAAGTTTCTTAGAGTTTGATTTTCTGGAACAAAAAAATGTTACATGAGATTAGGAATGTTGCATTTGTGTATTTGAATGATAAGAATTTTTGAACTCTCTCCTTTTTGCTTTGTGAATGATAGGCAAATTACTTGGAAAAGTAAATGCTTTTACCTGCCATCTCTGAATCTATTTGCATCAAACCCTTTTGTTAACTGAGATAACTTTTCAGTGGGTTGAATCTTATCTGAAGAAAGCCCTCAGAGCAGGGCCACAGGAACCTGTTTTGAGATTTAAGACTCCCATAATTTCTTAGCTTCCCAACTACCTGTTGTCTTTAAATATTTATGATGAAAGCTCTTTTGGAAAATAATGAAAACTTGAGCAGTAGTCAAACATGTCATCTAATGTTGGTTATCCTTAGATGGGTTTCCCAGCTGGTGCTAGTGGTAAAGAACCTGCCGGCTAGTGCAGGAGACGTAAGAGACGTGGGTTCAGTCCCTGGGTCGGGGGAGGGCATGGCAACCCAGTCCAGTATTCTTGCCTGGAGAATCCCATGGACAGAGGAGTCTGGCGGGCTACAGCCCATGGAGTCACAGAGTCAGGCACGACCGAAGCAACTTAGCACACATGCTTAAGTATTAAAATAAGCCTTTTTCCGAATCCTCACCTTAGAAAAGAGGCTTATTTTTACAGTGGAGCAAATTTGGTGCCAAATATACAATTGCAGTTCTTTTAAACCATAGCCACTATTGTGAATTAAATGTGGAAAAACTAGGGAAGTAAGTTCAATTTCCAATGTTGGTGTGATTTCCTGAATTACAGTAGATCTTTTACTTCTGGCTTAACACTGGATATTTTGCCACATTGACAATATTTAATGAAGACTATTGAATAAAATAGAAATTGTGTCATTTAGGGAAATAATAGGAAAGTTATGCCCTAGCAGCATATTGCCAGGAAAGGGAAATGAAAACAAAAGGCTTGTTAGCCCTTAAGCTGCTCAAACATAATATTCATTCAACAGACATTAATTTCAGAAGAAGTTTTAAAATTCATCTTGTTAGATTTCCTAAGTATGTCATTCACCTTTACTAATAGCCTGAGCTCTTTCTGTTCCATAAATTGCACCAGGATCAGAGTTGAAGGTTCCTGTGTTTCTGCTGGGCACACATTTAGGGTCACCTATTAAACTGGACTTTGTTATCTTTATTTCTGGGGGAGGGGGGTAGGAAACAAACCTCCTGTATGATTGGAAAACATTGCCCATCTGATGGAGTGTCTGAATTTAGATTTCCAAGTGTAGATAGTCTAGATCTGAGCTTTGCATATTATCTGGGCAATGCAGATGCCCATCTTCTGTTTTTCTGAAATAAGTTCTCGTATTCTGGCTTACTGGCTAAGCTCATTTTGTTAGTGACGTACAAGCCAGGTCAAGAGCATGAGTTAGTTTTGCCTGGTCTTGGAGCCACCAACTGCACCTGTAATCCTAGTAACTTTTTTTTTTTTAATTCTTTGTGCTCCTGATCACAAAGGAGACTAGACAGTGGATAGACCCTGTGGATATATCAGCATATAGCCCTCGTCACTAAGGGTGAAGATGGTGCCATATCAGAAAATGAACTGATAAGGGTTTTAGTTTTTTTTCAGACCCCATAAGTTAGAGGCAGGGCTTCACTGGCAGTTTGCCAAGGAACTATGTTTCTGCTTCTGACAGGTGTCCTCCTGTGAGGAGTGGGTCAGGAATAGGGGCAGCTTCCTAAAGCATAGCCATCATCTTTTCCCTTTCTTAGGGGTGTGCCCACAGTCATTAGTGCGTGCTTTGGTGCCCTTTCTGGGCTTCGCTCTTCTCCCATAAAGCTTTTGCAGATTTGTACCCTGGAAGAAGAGTGAAGGATCATGGCCAGAATCATTCACCTGGTGAACTAGATTGTTCACATGCGTCTACTCAAATTTATATTTGTTGCATAGAGTTTTGGTAAAATTGAGCAGTGAGATGTCTAGACACAAGTTAAGTTAGACCCTAGTTCTGTGACAAAGGGTTAGACTAGGGACTCTTCTAAATCTTGAGAGTTTACTACAAAACTTATTGTAAAAAGGAAATGAAATGGACAAATTAGACCATTTAAAGGTCATTGGTGCATTCTCTTATTCTTGAAAGTTGGTGAAATTGTGGATATAGAAAATGTAATATATGGTTTGGCTCAAGGTAAAGGATTTAGGAATTAAAAAATAAATGCTGCTACAGTTACTCTGTATTAGTGGTGGGAAAAGAAACAACGTTTCTGCTCCCATTCCATTTGTGTGTGGCAACCTTGTTTGCATTAGAGGTGCTCCTTTCCCTGCTCAGCACTCAATGGTCATTCAGACTTAAAGTCAGAGAGTCTGGAATGAATCTTGCTGGAATTGAAGCCAGTAGCTAAGGCTGCATTTGTATCCTCAGAATGTTGAATCAAAGGCCTTTTATTATATTTTTGTATTTTAAAATCAAGAATAGAAATTGGATTGGTCCAGTGTTCTTGCCTGGAGAATCCCAGGGACAGGGGAGCCTGGTGGGCTGCCGTCTATGGGGTTGCACCAAGTCAGACACGACTGAAGCGAGTTAGCAGCAGCAGCAGAAAACCTCTATGACCCATTTAGGGCTTGACACCCATTCAGGAGGTGACATTTGCAACTACAGTTACGGGAACTGTGGCGTGAGACTGCCTTGGTTCACATTTTCTGCCAAGGAATATGTGTGTGTGTGCATGTATTTTTTTTTTTTTTTTAGTTTGACCCAGTTTCTTTTCAGACTGTGACTAAAGCTACCTTTCTTCCGTACGCCACCTTTTTCTACTATACTCCTTGGATTGTAATTTGAGTCTGAAGAACCAGTGACCTACTTCCTTGCCAGTTTTTCTCTCACAGCTTCCCTGTGGGCTAAGGGCGACCGTAATCCCCTGTGGCCAGGTTCCATACCAGGGGAGACACATTCACTGACCTTATACTTCCTACTTAGAACAGGGAGCTGTGTGGCAGAGAAGAGATGGCTTACGTTGTAATGCTCCCAAGCTCAGATTGTTTTTCTGATGGAACAAGTAGGGGGAAGTAGGTGGAAGGGAGGATAGAGGGAGTTATTGGGCTTCACTTATCTTATTCATTTGTTTCCCTCTGGATTGCCTTTGTTTATACTGTCTCCTCAGGTCAGGAATTCCTCCAGCAGAAAGCATGCATCCACACGGGGTTTTGAGACTGGGGCTTCCTTCTTGTGCTCGAATTGCTGACTTGGCTGTCCTCTCTCCAATTTGATCTGAAAGGAGGGCTGGAATGATTTAACCTGCTTTAAATTCTTCCAATACAGGGAAGAGAGATCTTAAAATGATGGCTTGAGGTGAAAGGATTAATGATTTTTCTAATGGGGAAAGGAGATGATGCTGAGAAAGTTTAACACCTATGTGTAACTTCTTTATGTTGGTTGCGAGTTTAGAAACACGTTTGACACCTTGAATGAAATCTTCTTTTGGTTGCTGCTTGGCAATTGCACAGAGGAAAAAGAAACACCATTTGATTTTAGGTTCAGGTTTGGGTAATCTTCGTAGTTCCTTTAAACTTTCCTGGGCCTCTATTTCCTCATCTGTGAAACAATGTGAAAATTCTAAAATCTTATGAGAACGATTTCATCCTAACACAATGACCTCACATGGTGTTGTGTGTTGATATAATGTCCACTGGGTTCCCCTAGAATGGAGATCAGCGAGGGGGACCTCTGTTTTCTTACTTTCAGAGTTTCCAACCTTGGTCCCTGTCCTTTGCGCAATGTTTCTGAAACCCTCTTCTTGGCTGGAAGCTAAATCCTCGAAGTCTGCTCTCCAGTCTAATCTCCTTAAATGAGTGGCTTCTGGTCTTCCCCAGGCCGGGGGCTTTGGAAATTCCATAATAAGGGATGAGGCTAGACTGTGTTGTCTTTGAATGACCATCAAGTTCTCTTTAAGTCAATCATCTCTTTGAACTAGAATTTGATTACCACCATTGGCACACAGGATGGATGCCGCCAACAGTCATATTTTATTTGGCCAGCACAACGTTATTTTTAAAAACGGAATGACTTTAGTTAACATTTATATTCTGATTTGTCACTGACCTCACCAAACTCTAGTGCCTCATATACAACCACTTTGTTTATGTGATACTTCTTAACCTCCTTGGACCCTGAAGGCATTTGAGTTTTCAATCCCCATTTTAAACCAAATTAAATTGCAGTAAGAGGCTCTTTGACCATTTACCCAGCAGTGGGCTGGCAAACGACCCAATCCAGGGTTTCTCAGCACTATTGGCATTTTAGGCAGGATCCTTCTTTGTTGTTGGGGGCTGTACTCTGTGTGAAGGATATTCATTAGTGTCCTGGGCCTCTACTCACTAGTAGCAACCTTCCCCCCAGTTATGACACCAAAAATGTCTTCAGATGTTGCCGGATGTCCCCTGGGGAGCAAAACTGGGTCCGGTTGAGAGCCAGTTGACAGATTTTGGATGGCCTGCGAATTTTAAACATTGGACCAGGCTTGGATATTTAAGGATGAATTAGGATTCATCTGGGAAACTGAGCTACCGTGCTGTTTTGTTTTGTTTTTTTCCCCAGGAATGGGGGTAGTTGGTTAGAACAGGGTAAAGGTCAGTGAATTAGACCCTTCAAGGTCGCTTCTTCATTGAGGCCAGCCATAGTTTAAGGACATGTCCTTGGTCACAACAGGGGCTCTGAGGCACTGATGCTGGGTCGGGTCAAGCCCACAAGAGGTAGCCTGCAAACAACTCTGAAATACACAGCTTGTGTTGGTGGATCAGTAAAGTGATCTGTGGGTGAAGACGATGAGGCTTTGGGGAAAGAAAGAGTCAAAGACCAAAATGCTTAAAAAAAAAAAAAAAGCTTTTGAAAAATAACAGTGTATCTCAAATAAGCAGTGAGGAAAGAGCTCTGAAAAGAACTAGCAGCAGACTGATGTCCCCCAGCCCTCTTTTTTCCTCTCCCTCAAAAAAGAATGTTTGTAAAACTTGACTCAAAAATGGGCTTTGGCAACACTTAAAACTTGCCTTGCCTCCCAGAAAAACATTGGCCAAGTTTCAGTGTACAGAGGGAGAGTGTTGTGAAGTTTTAATTAACCAATCCAAGCTCAGTCCTTGAGCAACTAATCCAGCGATAATGCTTAGGGAAGCACACAATTTCAGTTAAAACATAAACCATCAAGTCTCTTCTTAGAGGGGTAGGTGGGACTTATAAAGGGATCCATGCCTCTTCCTAAACACTGTTGGTTCTGTATCCTGGTTGGGAATCATAATTCTCTACGGTGGTTTAAAGAAATGCCTTGGTATCACCTCTCATCCTTCAGAATGGCTGTCATCAAAAAGACCACAAAAACAAATGTTGGTGAGGATATGGAGAAAAAGGAACTCTCGTACACTGTCAGTGGGAATGTGAATTGATGAAGCCACTGTGGAAAACTGTATGGAAGTTTCTCAAAAAAACAAAGAGAACTACCATGTGACTCAGAAATTCCACCCCTAGGTATATATCTGAAAAAATAAAAAACACTAATTTGAAAAGATACATGTACCCCAGTGTTTGTGGCAGCATTATTCAGAACTGCCGATATAGAGAAGCTACCTAAGTGTCCATCAACAGATGGACATGGATAAAGAAGATGTGTATATATATAATGGAATACTACTCAGCTATAAAAAAGAAAACTTGCCATTTGCAGCAACATGGATGACTTGGAAGACAGTAGTATGCTAAGTCAGAGAAAGATATTCTATGATATCACTTATTTGTGGACTGTAAAAAATACAACAAACTACTGAATATAACAGAAAAGAAGCAAGACTCGTAGAGAACAAACAAGTGATTGCCAGTGGGGAGAGGGATAGAGGGGCAATACAAAGGTGGGAGGTGGGTATTAGGTACAAACTATTGGGTGTAAGATAGGCTGCAAGGATATATGTCCAAAATGGGGAATATAGCCAGTATTTTGTAATAACTGTAAATGAAATGTAACCTTTAAAACTTTTTTTTTTTTTTTTAATGAGATACCCAGTGATTCTCATTCAGTAGATTTAGGATTTGGGCCCAATCTTCAGGATTCTTAAAGCTCCCATGGTAATTCTGATATTTAGCCAGGACTGAAAACCACTAGGAACACAAGATCCCTGTGTTTGGGAAATGTGGTTATAGTTACAAAGGTGTGCTGGCCCGGATGGCTGGGTGGTTAAATGCACTGCTCTTTTTTCATTTTTTTGTGTGTATCCATTTTGATATGAATATTTTGTTTTCTAGAACTTTAAATTTGTGAAAAGGATAACTCTTTTATGTGTGGTATAGTGTGCATTACCTAATACATGGAACCTAGTGAAAGTGAAAGAAGAGAGTGAAAAAGTTGGCCTAAAGCTCAACATTCAGAAAATGAAGATCATGGCATCTGGTCCCATCACTTCATGGGAAATAGATGGGGAAACAGTGGAAACAGTGTTAGACTTTATTTTTTGGGCTCCAAAATCACTGCAGATGGTGGCTGCAGCCATGAAATTAAAAGACGCTTACTCCTTGGAANTTTTTTTTTTTTTTTTAAAGCAAAGGAGACAAAAAGCACCCAATGCCAAATACTGAGTGCCCTTGGATAAACTGGGTGGGAGAGTGGGAGTAAAAGCTCTTATTAGCCTCTGTTCTAGAAAAATCTAGATTCCAGGCAGCATCTAGATATTTCACAGCAAAGTTAAACTCAGGTTTCTGTCAGACTCGTCTCTGGCTTCATAAAATTGAGGCAGATTTGTTTGTTGCAGGTTTCCTTCCTCGGCCTATGCCATGGGCCATCATTCAGGACTTTAAAGTCCTGCATTGTAAACTATCATAGGTGGAAAATATAGTAAAATGATGGCTCATTTTACTTAGAATAATCAGATTAGATCCAAATATCTATCAAGCATAGCAGAGGCAAGTGAATAAGTTTAAGGAGAAAATATTGTACCTGAGCCTTGTATGGCCTATCTCGTAAGCTATGGAAGTGTCCTCTTAAAGCATCATTTGTTTATTCATTTGGCAGGTAAAGAATGTTTTGATACTGGATGTGAACATATCAGAATGCTGTTTTATATCCCAGCTTTCCCCCTTTGGAATGCAGAACTCTTGTTTTACTAAATAAAGCTCAGATTATCCTCTGTCTTCAGCTTCTGAAATAAAAAAATTACGCTGTGCAATAGGTGAAGACTCTCCCCAATGAAAGATTCTTTGCTTCCACTGGCAAGTAATTTCATGTTTTGCTTATTTGGATCATGTCCACGTTTTCATAGGAATGTAACCAGCATCAGTTATAGGAAGCAATGCTCTACTCAAATCAGTTTTTCCAGTATGTTATTCCTGCAGATCAAATCTTTTATCCTCAGCTCTTTTCTTTCCTAAATGCCAATTTTGAGTCTCAGATGGCCATGTTTTGTATTAGAAAAAAATTTGCTAGCATGACATGATATTAAAGAAAGAATGGCAAAAGGCAGAATACAGATTTTTGTTGTTTTTTATTTAGGGTTGATGAAAATGTTCAAAAATTACTTATAATGGTTACACAGTCTATAATTATACAAAAACCCTCTAAACTGTACACGTTAAATAAATGAGTTTTATGGTATGTGAATTATATCAAAATAAAGCTGTTATATATATATAAAAAAAAGACTAAAAAGAATCAGACTAAGTAAAACCTTAGGNATAATGGTTACACAGTCTATAATTATACAAAAACCCTCTAAACTGTACACGTTAAATAAATGAGTTTTATGGTATGTGAATTATATCAAAATAAAGCTGTTATATATATATAAAAAAAAGACTAAAAAGAATCAGACTAAGTAAAACCTTAGGATTTAGACCTTAGGGATAATATCTTGGCCTTACTTTTCTATCTCTTTTCTTCATGTACACCTCAATTTTTTCTCTAAATAGATAACATGGACAAAGAATAATTGTGATCATTCCTCAGGACCACCTGAACCATGGGAAACTTTGTTACAATGACATTTTTATTGCAATGAAATATGGCTCATATTTTTCTCATCCCTCTTAATTGTGAGCTAGGGCATGAAAGGTTAGACAGGTTTGAAAAATTTTATACCTGGTGTGATGATAAGCTAAGATTTTGGCTTAGTTGCTATTTGCTTTAAACTTGTTCTGTTCAATTATTTTGCAGAATTTTTCTGCTGTAGAAGCCGTCACACTGTAAAAAGTACTCAAGTATATAATCTTGTCTGTAATACTGTGTATGTTGGAAAGGAATATTTCCTTTATAAGGGATTATGTAACTCGGGGTTTCTCAAATTTGGATTCATGATCATTGAGAAACACTGCATTAAAAGTTAAATTGCTGAATGTTGAGGTACTCATTTGATGCCATTGGGATCAAAAACTCGTGTAGAGGTAGACTTTGGGGTTCTATTTGGGTATAAGATGGTTTTCCAGACATATTAGTTCTATTGATGCATAATGAACTACCACAAATTTAGCGGCTTAAAACCCCACCAGGTCAGAAGTCTAGGCATGCTGTGGCTAGGATTCCCTGCTCACAGTCTCATCAGACTAAAACTAATATGTCAGCCAAAGCCACAGTTCTCATCTGGGCCTCAGGGGATTCCTCCAAGCTGTCTGGTGGTAGTTGTTGGTCAGTTGCTAAGTCATGTCTGAATATTTGAGACCCCATGAACTGCAGCATGCCAGGCTTCCCTGTCCTTCTCTATCTTCTGGAGTTTGCTCAAACTCACGTTCAAAGAGTCAGTGATGACATCCAACCATCTAATCCTCTGTCACCCCTTCTCCTCTTGCCATTAGTCTTTCCCAGTATCAGGGTCTTTTCCAGTGAGTTGGTCTTTGCATCACGTGGCCAAAGTATTGGAGCTTCAGCTTCAGCATCAGTCCTTCTAATGAATATTCAGGATGCAGAATTTATTACCTTGTGTCTGTAGGACTGAGGGCTTCCCAGGTGGTGCTAGTGGTAAAGAATCTGCCTGCCAATGCGGGAGACACAGGAGATGCAGGTTCACTCCCTGGGTCGGGAAGATCCCCTGGAGTAGAAAATGGCAACCCACTCCAGTATTCTTGCCTGGAGAAACCCATGGACAGAGGAGCAGGGAGGGCTACAGTCCGTGGGGTCACAAAGAATCAGACATGACTAAGCACAGAAGGACTGAAAACTAACTGCTGGCCAGGAACTGCCTGCTTTTAGCTCCTAGCTAGAGACCTACATTCCCATGGCCTACATCGGAAGTTCATAAGAGGATATTTAGTTTCTTCTTCTAGGTCACTTCTTTTCTGCCATCAGCCAGAGAAAGGGCTGATTTTGTGGTCTCACCTGAATTGGTCAGGTCCACCCAATATAATCTCTCTTTGACCATATAATGTAACATAATCATAGGATTGATAGCTCAGCATATTTATAGGTTCCACTCACCCTCTGAAGATTATGGGGCATCATTTCAAGTTCTTGCCTTTCATACTGGATAACAGAAATTATGCTAGTATATTGCTGATGATTGTTAAGGTGAAAAATCCAAAATCCCAAAATGAATGATGTTTCACAAGGTATGCTTTAGGACCTCTTCCACTGCCCCCCTCCCACCTACCCCATCTTTTAAAAATATCTCCCCCTCAAACTTACTGCTTTCCATTGTTACTTTTCTTGTTTCAAGTAGAATGAAAATGACAATCAAAAATATTTTGTTATTAAAATTTCCTACACAAAAACACAAATGCAAAGAATGATTAATATAGGTTTAGTATATTAAACCTGTATATTTATAAGTATATTTATATGGAGCTGTTACACAGTTATCAGTTCATGTTTAATCTTTTATTTCTACTTCCAATTACTTTTTATCAGCTCTGGGATTATTTTAAAGTAAATTCTGGACATTTTATAATCTCATCTGTAAATATTCTAGTATTTATGTCCAAGAAAAATTGGGACTCTCTTTTAAAAACATAACTAAAATCTCTTATATCTAAAATAATTTATATTATACCTTTAAAGTTACAAAACAGTTCATCAGTTTTCAAATTTACTGTTAACTTTTTAAAAAGTCTATTGAACTCAGAATTCCAGTAAGGTTCATACACTGCAATTAAAAAAAAAATGTCCCTTAACCCTCTTTAAATCTCAGGTAGTATTTTTCCTTGCCGTTTACTTGTGAGAAGAACTGGATTATTTGTCCTGTAGCATTTCCTATAGTCTGGACCTCATGGCAAAATACCTCTATTTCCCGTTTCCTTTAAGTTAGTTAAGATGAAAATAATCGATACCATGGACCTACCTCTCTTGTCCCTAGAGGTAGAAAAGCTCATTTGGTAAACAGAATGCATACATGTTGTTTACTAGAATGTAAACTATTTGGTAAAAGCTCAGTTGGTAAACACAGTGCATCTGTATGGTTTACTGTCCATGTATGTACAGGTATTTAGAGATATATCTGAGAGTAAAGCAAGTATGTTAGCTTTTTCCAATTCTTATTATTGAGAGCAGTCTAAGAGTTACATATTCAGAGTGAATTAGTGTTTAGATTCTTGTGAAAAATATATCACATATGGATGCACTAAGTGATACTTAGATTTATTTAGTAGTCCTTTAGCCCAAGTGTTTTTTGTTAAATAGAGTTTAGCTTTCATAAAAGAAAAAAAGAATTTTTTTTAAGGAGGTAGATGTTTCAGTTTTGGGAAATAACCAGATTATTAAAATTGTGCTGATCACGAAATAATTGCTTTTCTATAATAGGACTTTGCTAGTTATTCCATATCTGTAGGCTCTCCAGAGGTGTGTCCTGTGGCCTCAAAGGAGGTGATATATATTTTAAATCCTAACCATTGGAATATTCTATTTTAAAAACTGCAACACTTAATATTGTTTTAAGAGAATAACTTTATATGACTACCATTCAAGGAAAGTAGAAGAGGCTTTCCAGTTTAAATTTTATTTTGAAGGAAAAAATAGAATTGGCTTGAGAGAAGTACTGATAAAAGCTTGATTGAGAGCATAGCAGTTTTGCACAGGAGATATAAAACTTTTTCTGTAAAGGGCTAGATATTAAATATTTTAGTCTTGGTAGGCCATGCTGGTCCTGACAACTGTTCGACTCGTTGTTGTCGGAAAAGCAGCCGTAGACAGTATGTAAACTCATGGGGGTGGAAAGTTAGGAAAAACTGGCGTCTTGACGATACCGTCTTACCCTTGAACATGGAATAGCTCTCCATTTACTTAGTTCTCTCATTTCATTCACTAGGCTTTTGCAGTTTCTGCCTATAGATCTTGTTTTGTTAGTTTTATACCTAAGTATTTCATTTCTGGAGTGCTAAGTTGTGTCGTATTTTTAATTTCATCTTCCACACATTTATTGTTGGTATACAAGAAAGCAATTGACTTTTACTATTAACCTTGTATCTTGTAGATTTTTTGTAGATTTTTTTTTTTTAATTAAGTCGAGAAAGTTCTCTGTGCCTTGNCCATGAATCAAGGCAAATTGGAAGTGGTCAAACAGGAGATGACAAGAGTGAACGTCAACATTTTAGGAATCATCGAATTAAAATGGACTGGAATGGGTGAATCTAAAGCAGATGACAATTATATCTACTACTGCGGGCAAGAATCCCTTAGAAGAAAATGGAATAGCCATCATAGTCAACAGGAGTTCGAAATGCAGTAGATGGATGCAATCTCAATAACAACAGAATGATCTGTGTTCATTTCCAAGGCAAACCATTCACTATCACGGTAATTAAAATAATGCTGAAGAAGCATTACTCTTTAGTTCTTCTTCACTTTCTGTCCTAAGGGTGTGTCATCTGCATATTTGAGGTAACGTTGAAGAAGTTGAAGTTGAACGGTTCTATGAAGACCTACAACACCTTTTAGAACTAACACCCCCAAAAGATGTCGTTTTCATTATAGGGGACGGGAATGCAAAAGTAGGAAGTCAAGAAACACCTGGAGTAACAGACAAATTTGNACAGCATGATTTCATACAGACCTCATGGCATTTACAGAGGAATGGGAGTCAGGATCTGGGCTCTTCACATTGGCTGCAGGATCTCAGAAAGTCATTCAACACCTTGAGACCATCCATCTCTTTGTGTAAAGACCCATGGCAATATCAAGTATTAAGGATTGATGCAAGGATCAAAGGAGAGCAAATAAATTTCAAATACATTTATACAACAACATAAGATGCTATGTATTAATAGTAGTAATAACATTAAAATGAATTAGTTGAATTTTAGCTGCTTGATCAAATTCTAAGGATAGTGCAGAGACTACCGCCTCCTTGCTGTGACATCCACAAAGTGTGCAGAAAGGCATTTGAGTTCATCTGGGCTGCTACAGCAAAAATATCATACACTGGGTAACTTATACAGCAAGCATTTGTTTCTCACAGTTCTGGAGACTAAAAAGCCCAAGATCAAGGTACTAGTAGGTTCAGTGTCTGGTGAGGATGGTGTCTGGTGCATCCTGGTTTGTAGGTAGCCACCTTCTCCTTGTGCCCTCACATGGAAAAGGTTAGGGAGCTCTCTGGGATCTCTTTTAGAAGAATACTGACCCCATTCATGGGAGTTCTACCCTCGTGACCTAATCACCTCCCAAAGCCATCACACTGAAGTGTTAGGATTCAACACACAGATCGTGTGTGTGTGTGTGTGTGCATGCTCAGTCACTCAGTCATATCAGACTCTGCAATTCCATGCACTGTAGCCTGCCAGGCTCCTCTGTCCATGGGATTTCCCAGCAAGAATACTGGAGTGGGTTGCCATTTCCTTCTCCNCAACACACAGATCGTGTGTGTGTGTGTGTGTGCATGCTCAGTCACTCAGTCATATCAGACTCTGCAATTCCATGCACTGTAGCCTGCCAGGCTCCTCTGTCCATGGGATTTCCCAGCAAGAATACTGGAGTGGGTTGCCATTTCCTTCTCCAGGGAATCTCCCTGACCCAGGGGTCAAAACCTCATCTCGTGCATCTCCTTCATCGGCAGGCAGATTCTTTACCCCTGCACCACCTACAGGTTTTAGGGGGACACAAACACTCAATCCATACAAAGGAGAGATGAATAAACATGACTGTGCCATGTTCTACCTCAAGGTGGTGCATATCAGAAGAGGGAGTACCATATAAGGGAAAGACCATCCTAACATGTGTGTGCCAAGTTGCTTCAGTCATGGCTGACTGTAGCCCACCAGGCTCCTCTGTCCATGGGATTCTCCAAGCAAGAATATTGGAGTGGGTTGTTTTGCCCTCCTCCAGGGGATCTTCCCCACCTAGGGATCGAATCAGCATCTCTTACATCTCCTGTGTTGGCAGGTGGGTTCTTTATCACTAGCACCACCTGAGAAGCCCATCCTAACATCCACTAGGAGGGAAGAAAATAAACTGTGCTAAATAAGCACATTATTCAATACGTCACTGCTGTTTATAAAGGGACTACTTCTGTACTCTAAAAAGGGACTACCTCATGAAGCAAATTCTATTTCAGTATTTAGTACCTGGAAATGATTCTCCCATGAGGAACAAATATGCTTCCTTGGACAAGACAATAGCACCTCTTATAAAACTCATCCTATTTTCCATAGCTACTTCTTGAAAGGTAGATGTAAATAAGGTAAGTTAAGGGACTTCCCTGGTGGGTCAGTTGTTAAGACTTTGCTTTCTGGTACAGGAGGTGTGGGTTCAAGTCCTGCTCAGGGAGTTAAGACCCCATATTTGTTTGGACTCAGATGCTTAGTTGTGTCCAACTTTTTGCAACCTCATGGACTGTAGCCCACCAAACTCCTCTGTCCATGGAATTCTCCAACCAAGAATACTGGAGTGGGTTGCATGTCCTCCTACAGGGGATATTCCCAACCCAGGGATCGAACCCACATCTCTTACATCTCCTGCATTTTCAGGTAAATTCTTTACCACTAGTGCTACCTGGGAATCCAAAGGGCCAAAAAACTAAAACATAAATCAGAAGCAATATTTTAACAAATTCAATAAATACCTTAAAAATGGTCCACATAAAATTTTTTTAAAAAAAGGAAGTTAGTTTTAATAATATATTTTGATCAATTTAGCATGTCTAAGTGAAGTGAAGTCACTCAGTTGTGTCCAACTCTTTGCAAACCCAGGAATGTACTCCGCCAGGCTTCCCTGTCCATGGGATTCTCCAGGCAAGAATACTAGAGCGTATTGCTATTCTATTCTCCATTCAGTTCAGTTCAGTCACTCAGTCATGTCCGACTCTTTGTGACCCCCACAAATCGCAGCANAAGGGAGGACTTGGCAGAGGGAGAAGTTGGAGCGTAGTGCAGCTTCTATGGAGACCTCCAGTGATCCCACAGGGAGCTGCAATGGCCCTTCAGAACTGTTCTGGTTGCAGACAAATGGTTAGGCACTTGTTCTTCCATGTTGACCTATCACAGATGCAGGCTGCCTTCTGCGAAAGGGTCTGAGACGAAAGATCTTTTTGACTGAGTCTTAGAGCAGCAGCCAGAGGTCCTGGTAGTAGGCAGAATGAACACCTCCATCCTAAGGTGTACCTGGGCAGCCCATTGTACCTTTGCCTACATTCTCAGTATATCACAGAACCAAGGAAGTGTCCTTGGCCAAACTGCAACCCCTTAATCTCGTGTCCTCCTACCCCATCTGACTGATATTCATTGCATTTATCATCAACTGACATCCTTTATAAGAATTCATCTGCTCAGTATTCTGTAACAACCTAATAGGGAAAAGAATTTGAAAATGAACAGATAACATGTATATGTATAACTGAGTCCTTCTTCTCTGCACCAGAAACTAAGACAACATTGTTACTCAACAATACTCCAATATACAATAAAAATTAAAAAAGAATTTATTGTCTTTCTGGAACTGTTCTAGAACAGTGGTCCCCAACTTTTTTGGCACTGCTAAGTCACTTCAGTCATGTCCGACTCTGTGTGACCCCATAGGCAGCAGTCCACCAGGCTCCCCCATCCCTGGGATTCTCCAGGCAAGAACACTGGAGTGGGTTGCCATTTCCTTCTCCAATGCGTGAAAGTGAAAAGTGAAGTCGCTCAGTCGTGTCCAACTTCTAGTGATCCCATGGACTGCAGCCTACGAGGCTCCTTCATTCATGGGATTTTCCAGGCCAGAGTTTTTGGCACTAGGGATTGGTTTTGTAGAAGACATTTTTTCCATGGACAGTGCAGGCAGAATGGTTTGGGGATGATTCAAGCACATTACATTTACTGTGCTCTTTATTTCTATTATTATTACATCAGCTCCACCTCAGATCATCAGGCATTAGATCTCAGAGGTTGGGGACCCCTACTCTAGGACATATTCTAAGTTACTTGAGGGCAGGAATTTTGTTTTGCTCATGACTGTGTACCCAGTCACCAAAACAGAGGTTGGCATGGATTGAACTCTCAATAAATATTTTAACTGAGTGGAATAAATATAACACATACTGAGTACTTATGGGAAGCATTCAAGTTCTAAGCACTTGCAGTAGGGAACATAATTGTCAAAACTCCATGCAGGGGGCATTATTATTGTCCTTATTTTAAAGATGAGGAAATTGAGGCACAGAATGTTCAATGACCTTGCCAACCTCATGCAGCTTGAAGTGAAGAAGTGAAGTCGCTCAGTCGTGTCCAACTCTTTGCAACCCCATGGACTGTGGCCTACTAGGCTCCTCTGTCCATGGGATTTTCCAGGCAATAGTCCTGGAGTGGATTGCCATTTCCTTCTCCAGGGGATCTTCCCAACCCAGGGATCGAACCCGGATCTCCCGCATTGTAGACAGACACTTTACCATCTGAGCCACCAGGGAAGTCCTCATGCAGCTTAGAAGTGTTGTATTCAGGATCAGAACCTGGCGAGGGGATTCGTACCATAAGCCACCATCCCTTACTCTCTCTCCAGCTGATCCTCCATCTGAGTCAGTTAGCTGTGCCCTTCCTCCCTTCCCCTTTCTGTGTCCAGTAATCATATCGCTGCATGCTTCAGATACTTTGGTTGAATCTTTGTTGTTTTATAGCTTCAGACCAAAAGGTGAGAGCTCAACTGAGTTCGAATTCTTGCTCTTTTCTTCACACTTTCTCAACACTAGTACCTTAGAACCTGATCAACTCACACAACTTTTTTTTTCTTTTTGGCCTAACACTGTCATTGACAGATGTAGATGCAGAGGCAATAATGCTTTATGGTGCTCTTTTGCATCCATTATCGCACTTCATTAGCCCAATAGTTGTGGGATACGGGCTGTACAAGGATGGCGACCTGCAGTTTATAGAAGAAACAGAGGCTCAGAAAGATTAAGTGGAGCTATTTGGAAGCAGAATTTTTAGTTTTAAGTCACATGTTTGCTCTATTTTGCTCTTTCTTTTTTCTTGTTGGCGCCTGGAAGGCAGAAATTAAGCCCAAAGCATTTCTGCCCTCCATATTCATTGAAACTCACTTGGGACATGGGTGAGCATTTATCATTAGCTTCTTCCTATTGGACAAATGAGGAAACTGAGGCATGAAGAGGTTGCATGATTTCCCCAGGTTACATTGTAATGTCACGGAAGTTGGGATGTTAATTTCAAAGTTCACATGCTTGTACTCCTTAGCACTCTCACTGCTTTTATTCTGGGGTCTATTTCAAACCTCCATCCGCCTTTCCCTGAGGAATGTAAAAGGGTTCATGCCTACATTCTCAGTCGCTCAGTCCTGTCCAACTCTTTTGCAACCCCAAGGACTGCAGCTTGCCAGGTTCTTCTGTCCATGGAATTTTCCAGGCAAGAATACTGGAGTGGGTTGCCATTTCCTCTTCCAGGGGATCTTCCTGACCTAGAGGTCGAGCATGCATCTCTTGCACTGGCAAGCAGATATCACTGAACTACCTGGGAAGCTCAATAGGGTTCATAGTTAACATTTAAAAAGTAATGCTAGTTACAAATAGAAAAGCCCAGTTTACTTGAAATGCACTCAGGATGTATTACTACCCTGCGAATCTGAAAAGGTGTTTAAAGAGACAGTGTTGGGAAAATTTACTTATTATACAGAGCTCCTTTTATCCAGTTATATCAGAAAAAATCCATGGTATCTTTCAGAGACCTAAGGAAAGCAGGAACATTTATCCTCCTCTTTGAATTTAACTTAAAGACACTGGAGTCATCTTCCTGAGGCTGAGCTCCAGGTGACAGATTCCAGACAAGAGGAAAAGAACTTGAAGGAGCCTATTTTACACAGGCCACTGCAATGCTTTCTTTGGTTCTGAGCCTCATAAATGGACACAGATACACAGAAATATATAGCTACCTCTTGAGAGAAATGAACCATAAAAAAAGCTGAGAGCCAAAGAATTGATGCTTTTGAAGTGTGGTGCTGCAGAAGACTCTTGTGAGTCCCTTGGCCTGCAGGAGAGCCAACCAGTCAATCTTAAAGGAAATCAGTCCTGAATATTCATTGGAAAGACTGATGCTGAAGCTGAAGCTCCAATACTTTGGCCACCTGAAGTGAAGAACTGACTCACTGGAAAAGACCCTGACGCTGGGAAAGACTGAAGGCAGGAGGAAAAGGGGATGACAGAGGATGAGATGGTTGGATGGCATCACTGACTCGATGGACAAGAGTTTGAACAAGCCCCAGGAAATGGTGATGGACAGGGAAGCCTGGCATGCTGCAGTCCATGGGGTCGCAAAGGGTTGGACATGACTGAGTGACTGAACTGAGCTGAATTGAACTGAGAGAAATGATTAGGAGAATAAATGCTAAAGTTCTGTCCTTATAGTGAAGAAAATCAATTCAGTTCCCAGACTCTCCAAGCTCCTCGTGGCCCTGGCTTGAGAACCACCACTCCAGTCAGAGCGAGGGCAGTTGTGGCAGTTTTAAGATCTGACTATATCTTCTTTCACATACTATCAAGAGGGAAAGTCTAGTTCTCTCTCTGGCTTGAAATGGGGCAGGAATTTATGACTGCTTTGACAAGTAAAGTGTGGGATAAGTGACCCTAAGTCATTTATAAGACTAGGTTAGAAACAGTCATGCAGCTTCAGCCTGGCTTTCTCTTAGGACGCGAGCTTTTCGATGGAGACCCTGACCACGCTATAGGGTCCACATGGAGTGAGTGAACCCCAGGGACTCTAGCTGATGCCACATAGAACAGAGATATTTGAGGCTTCCCTGTTGAGTTTGGCCCAAATTGTGTATTCATGAACTATGTAGATAGTTATCTTATTTACATGTCACATTTAAGCAGTTTGCTTCCCAGGTGGCGCTAGTGGTAAAGAATCTGACAATGCAGGAGACGCAAGAGATGCAAGTTCAATTCCTGGGTCAGGAAGGTGTCCTGGAGTAGGAAATGGCAACCCATTCCAATATTCTTGCCTGGAGAATCCCATGGACAGAGAGCCTGATGGGCTACAGTCCATGAGGTCGCAAAGAGTTGGACACGACTGAGGCAACTTAGCACATTGCCGAATAACAGATAATCTTAACAGTAGCCAGTGCCATGGATGACATGCTGGAATGTGAGTTTTCATTCACAGAATTGAATGGATGTGAAGGTAGCATCTTATGTTTGGATTCAAAGTACCATTTATACAATGCATTTAACATAGAATTACTTCACAAATGGTTGTTGAATGAACTGATGAACAAATGAGCAAAGAATCTCTGGGAGAGATCTTTCTCAGCAGAATCACCCTTGGAGTTGTAACTGATAACATTTCTAATTGAAGCCACTCATAGGATGAGGCTGTCAAAAATCTGTGCAGTCCAAGTTAAAGGAATAAATGTTTTTCTTATCTCCTGTAATGATTTGAAGGCTGACATCTTTGGGGAGATAATTTAAGGGGAATTGACAAGCTGAAGGGAGGCAAAGATTGTGTTGATGCTTCAAAACCCATTTCAGGAAAAGGTGAGCAATATTTATTTGGTCTGAAAAATAGAAGGGGAAACAGAGTTGTTTCAAATTCTTGAAGGAAGTGACAGATTTCTTGNTGGGATTCTCCAGGCAAGAACACTGGAGTGGGTTGCCATTTCCTTCTCCAATGCGTGAAAGTGAAAAGTGAAGTCGCTCAGTCGTGTCCAACTTCTAGTGATCCCATGGACTGCAGCCTACGAGGCTCCTTCATTCATGGGATTTTCCAGGCCAGAGTTTTTGGCACTAGGGATTGGTTTTGTAGAAGACATTTTTTCCATGGACAGTGCAGGCAGAATGGTTTGGGGATGATTCAAGCACATTACATTTACTGTGCTCTTTATTTCTATTATTATTACATCAGCTCCACCTCAGATCATCAGGCATTAGATCTCAGAGGTTGGGGACCCCTACTCTAGGACATATTCTAAGTTACTTGAGGGCAGGAATTTTGTTTTGCTCATGACTGTGTACCCAGTCACCAAAACAGAGGTTGGCATGGATTGAACTCTCAATAAATATTTTAACTGAGTGGAATAAATATAACACATACTGAGTACTTATGGGAAGCATTCAAGTTCTAAGCACTTGCAGTAGGGAACATAATTGTCAAAACTCCATGCAGGGGGCATTATTATTGTCCTTATTTTAAAGATGAGGAAATTGAGGCACAGAATGTTCAATGACCTTGCCAACCTCATGCAGCTTGAAGTGAAGAAGTGAAGTCGCTCAGTCGTGTCCAACTCTTTGCAACCCCATGGACTGTGGCCTACTAGGCTCCTCTGTCCATGGGATTTTCCAGGCAATAGTCCTGGAGTGGATTGCCATTTCCTTCTCCAGGGGATCTTCCCAACCCAGGGATCGAACCCGGATCTCCCGCATTGTAGACAGACACTTTACCATCTGAGCCACCAGGGAAGTCCTCATGCAGCTTAGAAGTGTTGTATTCAGGATCAGAACCTGGCGAGGGGATTCGTACCATAAGCCACTATCCCTTACTCTCTCTCCAGCTGATCCTCCATCTGAGTCAGTTAGCTGTGCCCTTCCTCCCTTCCCCTTTCTGTGTCCAGTAATCATATCGCTGCATGCTTCAGATACTTTGGTTGAATCTTTGTTGTTTTATAGCTTCAGACCAAAAGGTGAGAGCTCAACTGAGTTCGAATTCTTGCTCTTTTCTTCACACTTTCTCAACACTAGTACCTTAGAACCTGATCAACTCACACAACTTTTTTTTTCTTTTTGGCCTAACACTGTCATTGACAGATGTAGATGCAGAGGCAATAATGCTTTATGGTGCTCTTTTGCATCCATTATCGCACTTCATTAGCCCAATAGTTGTGGGATACGGGCTGTACAAGGATGGCGACCTGCAGTTTATAGAAGAAACAGAGGCTCAGAAAGATTAAGTGGAGCTATTTGGAAGCAGAATTTTTAGTTTTAAGTCACATGTTTGCTCTATTTTGCTCTTTCTTTTTTCTTGTTGGCGCCTGGAAGGCAGAAATTAAGCCCAAAGCATTTCTGCCCTCCATATTCATTGAAACTCACTTGGGACATGGGTGAGCATTTATCATTAGCTTCTTCCTATTGGACAAATGAGGAAACTGAGGCATGAAGAGGTTGCATGATTTCCCCAGGTTACATTGTAATGTCACGGAAGTTGGGATGTTAATTTCAAAGTTCACATGCTTGTACTCCTTAGCACTCTCACTGCTTTTATTCTGGGGTCTATTTCAAACCTCCATCCGCCTTTCCCTGAGGAATGTAAAAGGGTTCATGCCTACATTCTCAGTCGCTCAGTCCTGTCCAACTCTTTTGCAACCCCAAGGACTGCAGCTTGCCAGGTTCTTCTGTCCATGGAATTTTCCAGGCAAGAATACTGGAGTGGGTTGCCATTTCCTCTTCCAGGGGATCTTCCTGACCTAGAGGTCGAGCATGCATCTCTTGCACTGGCAAGCAGATATCACTGAACTACCTGGGAAGCTCAATAGGGTTCATAGTTAACATTTAAAAAGTAATGCTAGTTACAAATAGAAAAGCCCAGTTTACTTGAAATGCACTCAGGATGTATTACTACCCTGCGAATCTGAAAAGGTGTTTAAAGAGACAGTGTTGGGAAAATTTACTTATTATACAGAGCTCCTTTTATCCAGTTATATCAGAAAAAATCCATGGTATCTTTCAGAGACCTAAGGAAAGCAGGAACATTTATCCTTCTCTTTGAATTTAACTTAAAGACACTGGAGTCATCTTCCTGAGGCTGAGCTCCAGGTGACAGATTCCAGACAAGAGGAAAAGAACTTGAAGGAGCCTATTTTACACAGGCCACTGCAATGCTTTCTTTGGTTCTGAGCCTCATAAATGGACACAGATACACAGAAATATATAGCTACCTCTTGAGAGAAATGAACCATAAAAAAAGCTGAGAGCCAAAGAATTGATGCTTTTGAAGTGTGGTGCTGCAGAAGACTCTTGTGAGTCCCTTGGCCTGCAGGAGAGCCAACCAGTCAATCTTAAAGGAAATCAGTCCTGAATATTCACTGGAAAGACTGATGCTGAAGCTGAAGCTCCAATACTTTGGCCACCTGAAGTGAAGAACTGACTCACTGGAAAAGACCCTGACGCTGGGAAAGACTGAAGGCAGGAGGAAAAGGGGATGACAGAGGATGAGATGGTTGGATGGCATCACTGACTCGATGGACAAGAGTTTGAACAAGCCCCAGGAAATGGTGATGGACAGGGAAGCCTGGCATGCTGCAGTCCATGGGGTCGCAAAGGGTTGGACATGACTGAGTGACTGAACTGAGCTGAATTGAACTGAGAGAAATGATTAGGAGAATAAATGCTAAAGTTCTGTCCTTATAGTGAAGAAAATCAATTCAGTTCCCAGACTCTCCAAGCTCCTCGTGGCCCTGGCTTGAGAACCACCACTCCAGTCAGAGCGAGGGCAGTTGTGGCAGTTTTAAGATCTGACTATATCTTCTTTCACATACTATCAAGAGGGAAAGTCTAGTTCTCTCTCTGGCTTGAAATGGGGCAGGAATTTATGACTGCTTTGACAAGTAAAGTGTGGGATAAGTGACCCTAAGTCATTTATAAGACTAGGTTAGAAACAGTCATGCAGCTTCAGCCTGGCTTTCTCTTAGGACGCGAGCTTTTCGATGGAGACCCTGACCACGCTATAGGGTCCACATGGAGTGAGTGAACCCCAGGGACTCTAGCTGATGCCACATAGAACAGAGATATTTGAGGCTTCCCTGTTGAGTTTGGCCCAAATTGTGTATTCATGAACTATGTAGATAGTTATCTTATTTACATGTCACATTTAAGCAGTTTGCTTCCCAGGTGGCGCTAGTGGTAAAGAATCTGACAATGCAGGAGACGCAAGAGATGCAAGTTCAATTCCTGGGTCAGGAAGGTGTCCTGGAGTAGGAAATGGCAACCCATTCCAATATTCTTGCCTGGAGAATCCCATGGACAGAGAGCCTGATGGGCTACAGTCCATGAGGTCGCAAAGAGTTGGACACGACTGAGGCAACTTAGCACATTGCCGAATAACAGATAATCTTAACAGTAGCCAGTGCCATGGATGACATGCTGGAATGTGAGTTTTCATTCACAGAATTGAATGGATGTGAAGGTAGCATCTTATGTTTGGATTCAAAGTACCATTTATACAATGCATTTAACATAGAATTACTTCACAAATGGTTGTTGAATGAACTGATGAACAAATGAGCAAAGAATCTCTGGGAGAGATCTTTCTCAGCAGAATCACCCTTGGAGTTGTAACTGATAACATTTCTAATTGAAGCCACTCATAGGATGAGGCTGTCAAAAATCTGTGCAGTCCAAGTTAAAGGAATAAATGTTTTTCTTATCTCCTGTAATGATTTGAAGGCTGACATCTTTGGGGAGATAATTTAAGGGGAATTGACAAGCTGAAGGGAGGCAAAGATTGTGTTGATGCTTCAAAACCCATTTCAGGAAAAGGTGAGCAATATTTATTTGGTCTGAAAAATAGAAGGGGAAACAGAGTTGTTTCAAATTCTTGAAGGAAGTGACAGATTTCTTGTCTGCTATCCAACAGCTGGATGAGAACAAACAGGCTAATGCTATAAAATACCAGCTGGTCAACTCTTTTAGTAAAGGAACTGATGTAAACACTTCAGGCTTTAAAGCCCTGTGGTCTCTGTTGCAACAATCCATCCTGTCTTTGTGGAACAAAAAGCAGACAACATGTAGACAAATGAGTATAGCTGTATTCCAATAAAACTTTATTCACAAAAACAAGCTTTGACTGGGCCAGGTTTGACTCTTGCCAATAGTCTTTCAATCCTTGCTGTAAAGAAATGTTTTTTTTTTTTTTTTTTTCCCTAGATAAGTCCAAGCTACCCAATACATAGAGCCTGTCTCTTATACACATCTAGATGTGTATAAGAGACAGGTTCTAGAACAGTGGTCCCCAACTTTTTTGGCACTGCTAAGTCACTTCAGTCATGTCCGACTCTGTGTGACCCCATAGGCAGCAGTCCACCAGGCTCCCCCATCCCTGGGATTCTCCAGGCAAGAACACTGGAGTGGGTTGCCATTTCCTTCTCCAATGCGTGAAAGTGAAAAGTGAAGTCGCTCAGTCGTGTCCAACTTCTAGTGACCCCATGGACTGCAGCCNAGGCAGCAGTCCATCAGGCTCCCCCATCCCTGGGATTCTCCAGGCAAGAACACTGGAGTGGGTTGCCATTTCCTTCTCCAATGCGTGAAAGTGAAAAGTGAAGTCGCTCAGTCGTGTCCAATTTCTAGTGATCCCATGGACTGCAGCCTACGAGGCTCCTTCATTCATGGGATTTTCCAGGCCAGAGTTTTTGGCACTAGGGATTGGTTTTGTAGAAGACATTTTTTCCATGGACAGTGCAGGCAGAATGGTTTGGGGATGATTCAAGCACATTACATTTACTGTGCTCTTTATTTCTATTATTATTACATCAGCTCCACCTCAGATCATCAGGCATTAGATCTCAGAGGTTGGGGACCCCTACTCTAGGACATATTCTAAGTTACTTGAGGGCAGGAATTTTGTTTTGCTCATGACTGTGTACCCAGTCACCAAAACAGAGGTTGGCATGGATTGAACTCTCAATAAATATTTTAACTGAGTGGAATAAATATAACACATACTGAGTACTTATGGGAAGCATTCAAGTTCTAAGCACTTGCAGTAGGGAACATAATTGTCAAAACTCCATGCAGGGGGCATTATTATTGTCCTTATTTTAAAGATGAGGAAATTGAGGCACAGAATGTTCAATGACCTTGCCAACCTCATGCAGCTTGAAGTGAAGAAGTGAAGTCGCTCAGTCGTGTCCAACTCTTTGCAACCCCATGGACTGTGGCCTACTAGGCTCCTCTGTCCATGGGATTTTCCAGGCAATAGTCCTGGAGTGGATTGCCATTTCCTTCTCCAGGGGATCTTCCCAACCCAGGGATCGAACCCGGATCTCCCGCATTGTAGACAGACACTTTACCATCTGAGCCACCAGGGAAGTCCTCATGCAGCTTAGAAGTGTTGTATTCAGGATCAGAACCTGGCGAGGGGATTCGTACCATAAGCCACCATCCCTTACTCTCTCTCCAGCTGATCCTCCATCTGAGTCAGTTAGCTGTGCCCTTCCTCCCTTCCCCTTTCTGTGTCCAGTAATCATATCGCTGCATGCTTCAGATACTTTGGTTGAATCTTTGTTGTTTTATAGCTTCAGACCAAAAGGTGAGAGCTCAACTGAGTTCGAATTCTTGCTCTTTTCTTCACACTTTCTCAACACTAGTACCTTAGAACCTGATCAACTCACACAACTTTTTTTTTCTTTTTGGCCTAACACTGTCATTGACAGATGTAGATGCAGAGGCAATAATGCTTTATGGTGCTCTTTTGCATCCATTATCGCACTTCATTAGCCCAATAGTTGTGGGATACGGGCTGTACAAGGATGGCGACCTGCAGTTTATAGAAGAAACAGAGGCTCAGAAAGATTAAGTGGAGCTATTTGGAAGCAGAATTTTTAGTTTTAAGTCACATGTTTGCTCTATTTTGCTCTTTCTTTTTTCTTGTTGGCGCCTGGAAGGCAGAAATTAAGCCCAAAGCATTTCTGCCCTCCATATTCATTGAAACTCACTTGGGACATGGGTGAGCATTTATCATTAGCTTCTTCCTATTGGACAAATGAGGAAACTGAGGCATGAAGAGGTTGCATGATTTCCCCAGGTTACATTGTAATGTCACGGAAGTTGGGATGTTAATTTCAAAGTTCACATGCTTGTACTCCTTAGCACTCTCACTGCTTTTATTCTGGGGTCTATTTCAAACCTCCATCCGCCTTTCCCTGAGGAATGTAAAAGGGTTCATGCCTACATTCTCAGTCGCTCAGTCCTGTCCAACTCTTTTGCAACCCCAAGGACTGCAGCTTGCCAGGTTCTTCTGTCCATGGAATTTTCCAGGCAAGAATACTGGAGTGGGTTGCCATTTCCTCTTCCAGGGGATCTTCCNTGACAAATGTCCTGCACAGCAGGGGGAGTTTTCAAGGCTA
The DNA here is from genome assembly GCA_006410875.1 of Neotragus pygmaeus. Taxonomy (NCBI): domain Eukaryota; kingdom Metazoa; phylum Chordata; class Mammalia; order Artiodactyla; family Bovidae; genus Neotragus; species Neotragus pygmaeus. Next base: position 769,516 of record SJYV01016384.1, on the reverse strand, counting down.
TTCCAAACTATTAAGTCAAAGGTTATTTTTTTGATTGTAAAATTAATACAGGTTAAAAATTTAAATACAGGTTACCATGTGAAAAATGAGAAAATATAGGAAAGTATAAAAAAAGAAAAATCTTATAAAGGCAAATAATGTTAACATTATGGGAAAGTATCTTTATGTAGTTTTAAAAATATTTTTGATTGTATATTATATGTCCTGTTTTACATTCTTCTTCCAACTAAATGTCAAAGCATTTCTCATGTTATTAAAAATTTTTTATTGTGGTGGAAAACACACATAAAATTTACTATCTTAACCATTTTTACACTTGCTCTTAGCCAAAAGGCCAAGAAGCTATCTTAACCATTTTAAAAATACACAGTTCAGTAGTGTTCAGTATATTTACAGTATATTTACATTGTTATGGAACAGATCTCCAGAACTTTTTCATCTTGTAAAACTGAAACTCTATACCAATTAAACAACTCTGCTTTGCCTCTCCCCTAGCCCCTGGTAACCATCATTCTATACTCTTTGTCTGTGAGTTGACTACTTTAGATGCCTCGTATAAGTGGAATCACAGTATTTGTTTTCTTATGGCTGACTTATTTCACTTAGCATAAGGTCCTCAAGCTTCTCCCATTTTGTAGCATCTGGCCAGATGTCCTCCTTTAAAGCTGTGTGATACCTCAGNCTACTTTAGATGCCTCGTATAAGTGGAATCACAGTATTTGTTTTCTTATGGCTGACTTATTTCACTTAGCATAAGGTCCTCAAGCTTCTCCCATTTTGTAGCATCTGGCCAGATGTCCTCCTTTAAAGCTGTGTGATACCTCAGGGCATCTATATACCACATTTTGTTTATCCATTTGCCCATTGGTGGACATTTGGGTTACTTCCAACTTTTAGCTATTGTAAATAACGTTGCTGTGAACATGGTGTGCAAGTATCAGTTTGAAACCATGCTTTCAATATTTTTGGATATATACCCAAAGGTGGGGTATAACCAGAGCCTGAATCATATGGTAGTTCTGTTTTTAGTATTTTGAGAAACTGTCATACTCTCTTCTGTAGCAGCTCTACCATTTTACATTCCCACCAACAAAAGTGCACATCTTTGCAATATTTGTTTTTTTGAATAGCCATCCTAATAAGTGAGAGATTATTAAAACTTTTAATAAACTTTGTTATTGTTCAGTCACTCAGCTCTGTCCAATTCTTTGCAGCCCCATGGACTGCAGCACACCAGAGTTCTCTGTCCATCACTGTCTCCTGGAGCTTGCTCAAACTCATGTCNAAACTTTTAATAAACTTTGTTATTGTTCAGTCACTCAGCTCTGTCCAATTCTTTGCAGCCCCATGGACTGCAGCACACCAGAGTTCTCTGTCCATCACTGTCTCCTGGAGCTTGCTCAAACTCATGTCCATTGAGTCAGTGATGCCGTCCAACCATCTCATCCTCTGTTGCCCCCTTCTCCTCCTGCCTTCGATCTTTCCCAGCATCAGGATCTTTTCCAGTGAGTCAGCTCTTTGCATCAGGTGGCCAGAGTATTAAAGCTTCAACATCAGTCCTTCCAATGAGTATTCAAATGAATGAATTTATTCATCTAATAAACTTAGATGACAGTATTTATTTCCATTTTATGTGCAGTATAGGGTAATCATTTTCCTAATATTTCCCACTAAAAGCTGTTATGAACATCTTTTTTCTATTTCACACTACTTTCTTTGAATATATTTGTTAGAAATGAAATAAATGGATCAAAAGGTGTATAATTTAAAAATTTTTTAAGTATTGCAAAATTGTTCTCAAGAAAGGTTTTGCCAGTTGACACTGAATCAGTTGACACTAAAACATCTTTTGTTTCATGCCTGTGGTGTAAATATTATTATCTTACAATTATCTGTGATTCAATAACCGATAAATGCTATCACACTGTGTTTTATGTTTCAAAATTTGTTAGTCGCTCAGTTGTGTCCGAGTCTTTTGCCACTCCATGGACTATAGCCAGCCAGGCTTCTCCTTCCATGGAATTCTCCAGGCAAGAATAACTGGAGTAGGTCGCCGTTCCCTTCTCCAGGGGATCTTCCTGACCCAGAGATTGACCCCAGGTCTCCTGCTTTGCAGGCAGATTCTTAACTGTCTGAGCCACCAGGGAAGCCCCAAAATTTGTTAAAATAGAACCGTTTTCTCTAGGCTATTTGTATTTTTCCTTTCTCAGATGGTTATTTGCCCTTTTATTTATTTGAATCCTAGTGTTTTGAGTGGATCATAAAAGAGATTAATTAGCGATGCAAATATGAAGTTATTAGACTTTTTACAAATGTATAAATAGTCATGGAACCTCTTAGCAGAAAAGTTATGAGGTCTCCAGGCACATTTTAAAATGATTTTAAGAGTCTCTGGCTACAGATTTGCATAATTAATTATGTTAACAAGCCCTTTCCTCATTATCTGGAGGGAAACCTTAGGTCAACTCCTGCCATCTTATGGCCAATTTGCATTTCCTGGAACTTTTGGCTTAGTGGTTTCTTACTTTAAGTGATTTTTCTGCTGATAGCGAGACTGCTACAGGTTTTTCTGGAGGCAGAGAGAACAGGGAGATGATAAGTGGTTTTTTCCATTCGACTGAAGATGTTTGGAAAAATAGGAGGTAGAACAATGAAATAATCCAAATATTATGAAGAAAGAGGCAGAAGTTTATATTAGAATGGTTTATATGATAAAGGAAATGTTATACCCAGTTCTTTCTGTTTATAAATGGTATCTCAAAGCAGATACTCAAGTACTAAAACTTTTAAGGCATTGCCTATGCAGTACTAATATTATGATAATGCTGTACTCATCACAGTCTGATTGTCTTTGTGTCAATATATCATAAATCAATATTGTGGGGATGTAACTTTTCTCCTACTTTAAGCACTTCAGGTTTGTTTTAATTTAAACAGAAAGAACAAAATCCAACAAATCTTCCAAGCATTGAGAGAGAGGTTTGTGTTTTGAAATTAATTTTAGATAGTTATGGCAACCCATAATAGAATATAAGGCAGTGTATTCTAGCATTATAGACCACTTTATTCAGAATTCTCATGTTTCTGTTGACATATGTTTTCTGGAACTCTGCTTTGAGACACTGTGGCTGTCTGTCCTTGTTCAAGAAGTAACAAACAAAATGCAGAATGTGGAACTTTCTGGTAAGGCATTGGCAGATAGTCCTTGTGTGTTTGGGAGACATAGTTTGATCCAGTGGTGGAGAGGTTGCTTCAGTCATGTCCAACTGTGACCCTATGGACCACAATAGTCTACCCAGCTCCTCTGTCCATGGGATTCTCCAGGCTAGAATACTGGAATGGGTTGCCATTTCCTACTCTGGGGGATCTTCCTGACCCAGGAATCAAACCTACGTCTCTTCGTTGGCAGGTGGGTTCTTTACTGCTAGCGCCACATGGGAAGCCGGGTGGAGAGGTTATTATGAAAGTATTCTCTGGAATAAGGACCATGATCCAGGGGAGAAGGTCACTTCTGCATTCTTCTTTCTGAGTCATCAATTCATGCCTAGAAAAAGATATTTCTCCCCGGCTGATCTGTTAGTTCCTAGACACCATTCCAGTATTCTTGCCTGGAAAATCCCATGGGCAGAGGAGCCTATCAGGCTGCCGTCCACGGGGTCGTGAAGAGTCAGACACGACTGAGCGACTTTACTTTGACTTTTCATTTTCATGCATTGGAGAAGGAAATGGCAACCCACTCCAGTGTTCTTGCCTGGAGANCCATGGGCAGAGGAGCCTATCAGGCTGCCGTCCATGGGGTCGTGAAGAGTCAGACACGACTGAGCGACTTTACTTTGACTTTTCATTTTCATGCATTGGAGAAGGAAATGGCAACCCACTCCAGTGTTCTTGCCTGGAGAATCCCAGGAATAGGGGAGCCTGGTGAGCTGCCATCTATGGGGTTGCACAGATTCGGACACGACTGAAGCGACTTAGCAGCAGCAGGCACCATTCAGATCACAAGTGGTGAGGCCTTCCCTGCATCTCCGTTGGTAAACAATTCACCTTCTATATAGGAAACCCCGGTTTGATTCCTGGGTGGGGAAGATCCCTTGGAGAAGGGCTCAGCTACCCTTCTTGGACTTCCTTTGTGGCTCTGCTGGTAAAGAATCCACTTGCCACGTGGGAGACCTGGGTTCTGATCCCTGGGTTGGGAAGATCCTCTGGTGAAGGGAAAGGCTACCCACTCCAGTATCCTGGCATGAAGAATTCCATGGACTGTGTATAGTCCATGGGTTGTAATGAGTCAGATATGACAGTGACTTTCACTTTCACGTGATTCATTATAAATTGACTGATGAAACAGAATTTCCAAGAGTACCAAATGCCTTTCTAAGTAAAGAATCAGACACTGCATTCCCACATTCTGTGGACAAATGGCACCTCTAATGTAAACGGACCTTGAGATCTTTTGCCTTAATTTTCTATAATATTTCATTGATTTGCAATGATAAAATCTTGGGAAAAATCTTTAAAATGAAACAAAATAGAGTTTATAGTCTTTTAGTCTTTGCCTGGTAAAATCCTAGGCTAAAATTATGTAAACATACTTTTCTAGTTAATGATAAAGAGTTCCATATTTTATGAATTCACTAAAAAGTGATTTAAAACATAAAAGATTACTCTGTTATCTTCTGATTCAACCATTCCCTGTGAATTCCTCTTATAAAATTTTTGGGTGGACTGTATAATTGATGGACTCACATTTTGTAACTTTCTATGTAGGTTTCATTTTTTTTAAAGAAGCTAGTCCTAAGTTGGTCAAACTTTAACAGATATTGTCATTAACTTTCTACTGAGATTGGCAAACAGTTGTTATTTGGTTTGTGTTTACTTAGATTTTCAAATATATTTACTGTCTTGCTCTGTTGAAGAAAGTTTTAATTCCTAGTGTTTAATACCTAAGTGACAAAGTGTAGGTCCATGTTACAACAATAATGCTGTAATTTTTTTTTTTTTTTAGTATAATCATCTAGTTGGTGGCATGAGCTTTTTTGAAGTGAGGAGTTTTAAAAATAATCGCAGACAGAAAACCTTGAAATTATCAGTTGTCCCGAGGAGAACTAATACAAATCTAAAATCAAAATTTCAAACCATACATTATGGCTCATGTTATGGAAAACTCTCTAGTTAGGGAATGCAGTTTCTTTAGCCTGCTGTCTACTCTGTCACTTTGGCTGACAGTCTCTTGGGTTTCAGTTTCCTTCAATTTCAGATATGTGAAACGCAGAGGTTTGGATTAGCTCACCATTTCTGTGACAGATTTGTCTCCAGTGGCTTTGAAAGACGTGTAACATTCACTATCTGAGTTGACCCTGAGTGTCCTGCATCACAAGTCAGGATCTGGCAAAACTGAAACCCAGAGTGAGTAATTTGCATACTAATAAATTTAGTGTAATGACAGAATCAGAGTTAGAACTCAGGTCTCCACTACCATCACATCCTAGATGGTTATCTGCCAGCCCCAGATGTCAAATACACATCCCTTCCCCCACTTCCTCACTGTCCACAATTATGGCAGAGAGTGTTTATCCAATGCTTATCTAATGTGACATTTCTTTCCTACGCAGCCTGGACATGGCTTCAGAATCCATCTCAAAGCAACATTCTAATAGCTACAGCTAATAGGCAAGAAATTCTAACGAGTTTGGCATTGTACGTAGTTGAATCTTTAAAAAAGGGGCCACTGTAAATTGTTTAAAGGAAATTTACTTATATTGTTTAATTCAAGTGGAATGTTGTTGCTTTCTTTTTAGCAGTGGTTCCCAATATGATGATTTCTTTTTAATTAAAATAATTATAGATTACCGCATGACAATTCAATGACACCATCAGTGAATTTCAGTTTTATTAACCACAATATGTAAATCCATTTGGAGAAATGGGCATGCATATATATACAAAACATTTACATGCTTATGAATGAAAGAAAGGCTCCTTGTGGTAATTCTCACCCTCCACCTACTGCCCGCAATCCCTACCACCAAGAGTTAGGCATTAAAAATCATTATTCTATACTATTTTGTCTTTTTTATCTTAGTTTTAGTTTAAGTTAAGTAGGATTTAATTTTTGTTTTTAGGGACCTCTTCAGTGGTTTCCATTCTGTGTGCTGTGGAGTCCCATTTCCAGGAGGTTTCTCAAGAGACACCCCCCATCCCCCACCCTACTGCCTCACACCCCTTCCAGCTTGAACCAGCCTGTCTACTTCAAACTCTTCTGGATATTGGGATTCTCCATGAGATTTCATTTAGATAAAGGGTTTCACAGCTTTTTAAAATTGAAAAAGACTGATAATCCTACATGCCAATTTCACACAGTATTTCGAGGTTATCCTGTTGGGTAAAACTGGAGCCAGGCCACTCTTTCTTCATCCCCTTGTCCTGTGCATAAGGCGGTGGAGGAG
>SJYV01016384.1:727947-757239 GCA_006410875.1 Neotragus pygmaeus | reverse complement strand
GGGGGGGGGGGGGGGGTGGATGGATAGTTTCCCAAAGGAAAAGGAGAGTGTTGTTGATAAAAGAAGGGGAAAGGAATGGTGCTGACCAAATCCACAGCAGCAGATGGGTCGAAAGAGCTCAAACAAGAAGCTGAGGATAGAACCCAAGTTCCTGGCTCCTATTCCCTGGAGCTCTGCACCAAGGGTATAGAGGTTCCTACTCCAAAATGTACCTCACTTGCCTGCCAGAAGCAAGCGCCAGCATCCACCATGGACTAAGCAAACCCTTGTTGTTGTTCAGTCGCTCAGTCGTGTCTGACTCTTTGAGACCCCGTGGACTACAGGATACCAGGCTTCCCTGTCCTTCACCATCTCCCGGCGTTTGTTCAAACTCATGTCCATTAAGTCAGTGGTCCATCCAACCATCTCATCCTCTGTCATCCCTTTCTTCTTCTGCCTTCAATCTTCCCCAGTATCAGGGTCTTTACCAATGAGTCAGCTGTTTGCATCACGTGGCCAAAGTATTGGAGCTTCAGCTTCAGCATCAGTCCTTCCAATGAATATTCAGGACAATTTCCTTTAGGATAGACTGGTGTGATCTCCTTGCTGTCCAAGGGATTCTCAGGAGTCTTCTCCAGCATCACAGTTCAAACGTACCAATTCTTTGGTACTCAGCCTTTTTTATTGTCCAGCTCTCACATGTGTACATGATTACAAAACCACAGCTTTGACTACACAGGCCTTTGTAGGCAAAGTAATGAATATGCTTTGTAACATATAAACCTGTGGGTGACCATTAAATCTAGGTTAGATCAAGCATAGCTTCCAATGAGTAATCAAGTCAAAACCAGACTGTAATAGTTGAGTAGCAAATGGAAGATGAAAAAATATACTAATGAGAAGAGAGTAAGGAATCTATAAGCTTGAAAGGGGTGACAGCAGGCTGAAGAGAGAAGGTGGACAAGGGGTGTTTGTTTCATTTTGTTATGATGATACTTGGTAATGGCTTAGAGGAAGGAACCAGTGACAGGAAGGAGGTTGTTTGAAAGAGCTTAGTGATGAGGCAGGCCTCTTAGCAAGGATGGGAAGGGAGAGAAGTGAACAGTATTTAGAAGGAGAATCAATAAGGCTTCATGACTGATTAGATACGTGGAAGCAAGAGGAATAGCTGTTGATTTCCCTAGTGCTTTTGACTGTGGAAGGCATGGCGAAATACAGAAGGAATGAATATTATTGCAAGGGTTTGGCTATGGTTTGGATTAGAATTTAGGAATACTTAGGCAGTATTTATTTTTCAATGTTTAGGAAACAGAATATTTTTTTTAAGTACTATATCATAAAACAAGTTCTGGCTGTCCCATCTCAGAAGTGGAGAAAGTGTAGCAGGAAAATACTGGACCTGGAGCCAGCAGAGCTAGAATGACAGCCCCAAATGTGACCTGTTGTTGTTTAGTTGCTAAGTCATGCCTGACTCTCTTGCTACCCAGGCAAGAATACTGGAGTGGGTTGCCATTTCACTCTCCAGGGGATCTTCCTGACCCAGGGATTGAACCCGTGTCTCCTGCATTGGAAGGCGGGTTCTTTATTAGGGAGCCACCAGGGAAGCCCCAAATGTGACCTTAGGAGAGTAATTTAACACATCTGACTTCCATTTCTCTCATATTCATAAATGAGATAAACACAGTGGCATACCAGGGGCGGGCAGAGGGAGTGCTAACCAGGGTGCAGTTGATCAGAAGGTGCACTGTCTGTAGAGAATTTTGAAACAATAGTAAAACCTACTAAATGTCAGTCTGCATTTAAAACAAAATTAATGTGACTTGTGAAATTTAGAGGGAAAACAGTGGTTCTGTTTCTATTTTTCAAAAGTGTAATGGGCAAGGGAGGGGACATATGTATGCCTTTGGCTGATTCATACTTATGTTTGGCAGAAACCAACACAATTCTGTAAAGCAATTATTCTTCAATTAAAAAATAAGCACTTTTAAAAAAGGAAAAAATGTTTCTCTGGCAAAAAAAAAAAATTGTAAAGAAAATCTCTTTAATCTGTAGAAAATTTCTTGGTCATATTTAGTGTTTTTTTGGAGGTAAATGAATTCTTTACTACAAATTTTAAGAGATAATGAGTGGAAAACATTAGTTTTTGTGTATTTAATAAGGAAATCAAGAACATTAACTTTATAGTCTTCATTGTGGACAGGTAATTCAATCACAGACCTAATAACAGGGTGTGTACAGACTTGCTGGATGACAGAGCCAGTTGAAATGAATTAATTACTTCATTGTATGCTAAGAAAGGTCTTCCCTGGTGGCTCAGAGGTTAAAGTGTTTGCCTGCAATGCAGGAGACCTGGGTTCGATCCCCGGGTCGGGAAGATCCCCTGGAGAAGGAAATGGCAACCCACTCCAGTATTCTTGCCTGGAGAATCCCATGGACGGAGGAGCCTGGTGGGCTACAGTCCACGGGGTCGCAAAGAGTCAGACACGAGGAGCGACTTCACTAATAGCTAATAGCTAATGCTAAGAAAGAGAAATACTACTACTTACCTCAAAAAAAGTTTACTGAATATTAACAGCATCACATGTTGATTCATTTTTAGTATTTCATTTTATAATAAAAATTTCATTTTTATTTCATTTAATAAAAGTTTACTATTAAGAGAATCACATGTTAATTTTTAGTATTTCATTTTATAATAATCGAACTTTAATTTTTTAACAGACTCACANAGTTGAGTAGCAAATGGAAGATGAAAAAATATACTAATGAGAAGAGAGTAAGGAATCTATAAGCTTGAAAGGGGTGACAGCAGGCTGAAGAGAGAAGGTGGACAAGGGGTGTTTGTTTCATTTTGTTATGATGATACTTGGTAATGGCTTAGAGGAAGGAACCAGTGACAGGAAGGAGGTTGTTTGAAAGAGCTTAGTGATGAGGCAGGCCTCTTAGCAAGGATGGGAAGGGAGAGAAGTGAACAGTATTTAGAAGGAGAATCAATAAGGCTTCATGACTGATTAGATACGTGGAAGCAAGAGGAATAGCTGTTGATTTCCCTAGTGCTTTTGACTGTGGAAGGCATGGCGAAATACAGAAGGAATGAATATTATTGCAAGGGTTTGGCTATGGTTTGGATTAGAATTTAGGAATACTTAGGCAGTATTTATTTTTCAATGTTTAGGAAACAGAATATTTTTTTTAAGTACTATATCATAAAACAAGTTCTGGCTGTCCCATCTCAGAAGTGGAGAAAGTGTAGCAGGAAAATACTGGACCTGGAGCCAGCAGAGCTAGAATGACAGCCCCAAATGTGACCTGTTGTTGTTTAGTTGCTAAGTCATGCCTGACTCTCTTGCTACCCAGGCAAGAATACTGGAGTGGGTTGCCATTTCACTCTCCAGGGGATCTTCCTGACCCAGGGATTGAACCCGTGTCTCCTGCATTGGAAGGCGGGTTCTTTATTAGGGAGCCACCAGGGAAGCCCCAAATGTGACCTTAGGAGAGTAATTTAACACATCTGACTTCCATTTCTCTCATATTCATAAATGAGATAAACACAGTGGCATACCAGGGGCGGGCAGAGGGAGTGCTAACCAGGGTGCAGTTGATCAGAAGGTGCACTGTCTGTAGAGAATTTTGAAACAATAGTAAAACCTACTAAATGTCAGTCTGCATTTAAAACAAAATTAATGTGACTTGTGAAATTTAGAGGGAAAACAGTGGTTCTGTTTCTATTTTTCAAAAGTGTAATGGGCAAGGGAGGGGACATATGTATGCCTTTGGCTGATTCATACTTATGTTTGGCAGAAACCAACACAATTCTGTAAAGCAATTATTCTTCAATTAAAAAATAAGCACTTTTAAAAAAGGAAAAAATGTTTCTCTGGCAAAAAAAAAAAATTGTAAAGAAAATCTCTTTAATCTGTAGAAAATTTCTTGGTCATATTTAGTGTTTTTTTGGAGGTAAATGAATTCTTTACTACAAATTTTAAGAGATAATGAGTGGAAAACATTAGTTTTTGTGTATTTAATAAGGAAATCAAGAACATTAACTTTATAGTCTTCATTGTGGACAGGTAATTCAATCACAGACCTAATAACAGGGTGTGTACAGACTTGCTGGATGACAGAGCCAGTTGAAATGAATTAATTACTTCATTGTATGCTAAGAAAGGTCTTCCCTGGTGGCTCAGAGGTTAAAGTGTTTGCCTGCAATGCAGGAGACCTGGGTTCGATCCCCGGGTCGGGAAGATCCCCTGGAGAAGGAAATGGCAACCCACTCCAGTATTCTTGCCTGGAGAATCCCATGGACGGAGGAGCCTGGTGGGCTACAGTCCACGGGGTCGCAAAGAGTCAGACACGAGGAGCGACTTCACTAATAGCTAATAGCTAATGCTAAGAAAGAGAAATACTACTACTTACCTCAAAAAAAGTTTACTGAATATTAACAGCATCACATGTTGATTCATTTTTAGTATTTCATTTTATAATAAAAATTTCATTTTTATTTCATTTAATAAAAGTTTACTATTAAGAGAATCACATGTTAATTTTTAGTATTTCATTTTATAATAATCGAACTTTAATTTTTTAACAGACTCACAATTAACTAGCCAGAATGCTAACAGTTAACATTTCTTTCATGTTTTAAATTACCTAGCATGTAGTTCAGAGAAAGCGATGGTACCCCACTCTAGTACTCTTGCCTGGCAAATTCCATGGACAGAGGAGCCGGAAGGCTGTCGTCCATGGGGTCTCTAAGAGTCGGACATGACTGAGCGACTTCACTTTCACTTTTCACTTTCATGCATTGGAGAAGGAAATGGCAACCCACTCCAGTGTTCTTGTCTGGAGAATCCCAGGGATGGGGGAGCCTGGTGGGCTGCTGTGTATGGGGTCACACAGAGTCGGACACGACTGAAGCGACTTAGCAGCAGCAGCAGCAGCAGCACGTAGTTGGTAAAGTATGCAACTTGCCCCACTATAGAGATTCACTGATGGACTCCGACTGTATACCTATACTTAAATAATGCAATAAACAACCCTTTTATAAGAGCCTTAATGATATATCAGAAGCCTGATTCTTGGTCTTCTCTCAAGTTCATGGGGATAGGAGCTGGTCTTTGCAGCTTAGAGGACATCCCAGCAGCAGCTACAACAACTTCCACCCAAAGACGCTGACCACCCCCCCCTTTCCCAGCTTATGACTGCTAAGTGTTGAGGACTTTATAATAAAATATCTCCCTTGCATTGTGCTTAGAGAGAGGGCAGGTACTGTGTGCTCAGTCATGTCTGACTCTTTGCAACCCTGTAGTCTGAAGCCCCCCAGGCCTCCCTGTCCATGGAATTTTCCAGACAAACATACTGGAGTGGATTGCCATTTCCTTCTCCAGAGAGAGGGCATGACTGTACTAAAAAACTGGAAGACTAAAACAATGAACTTGTAAGACCCATTGTTGTGAGGGCTACAATTCAAGCTTAGAGCATTTAAAACAAAATATCACAGTGACTACCACAGAGTAATAAGAACTAAGTAAGTAAGAAGAACTAAGGTTTTAATTTTACCTGATGTGTTAATAATTAGAAAAGTATTCTGCATTTTGGATACTTTATATTCTGTAAGTGATAGTTATACCAATATACATGTACAAACTGAGGAATAATGATTTTATATTTAGCCACAGTATTTTAGAATCTCAGTTGCTTTATGTGTACAATTTGGATATAGCTTTCCACATAATTCAGAGAAAAATAACTAATGATAACAATTTCTAGGAAAAGAAAGCCCTTACAAGCCATAGAAGTTATTTGAGAAGAAATCCATCCCTCAGTGGGTCATCATCTTCTACTATAAAACTTGCGGTACCTGTGTAATGCGCTTGTCCGGATACTTCCACTATGACAGCTTTAAAATCACCACATTTTGCTTCCTGAAAAAAGATGATGAAAGGAGAATATCAAGGTATTGCCTGCATAGTTTACCTAGCCTAAAAGCTGTATTCTCAAATTTTATCATTTTGAAGAAAATCCAAGAGTTAAGTGGGCCTCCCCGGTGGCTCAGTGGTAAAGAATCCACCTGCAGTACAGGAGACGCAGGAGATGTACAGGAGATGCAATACAGGAGATGTGGGTTCGATCCCTGGGTCAGGAGGATCCCTTGGAGGAGGGCATGGCAACCCACTCCAGTATTCTTGCCTGGAGAATCCCATGAACAGAGGAGCCTGGTGGGCTATAGTTCAAAGGGTCGAAAAGAGTTGGACACAACTGAGTACAGCGATCATATAGGCAACGGGGAGGTTTTTAAGGTAAGTGACTGTATTCATGTTTTTAGATTAAGTTTAGCTGTAAAGTGGGGAGCTAATTGGGGAAGAGAGAGACTAGACACCCAGCAACCTGTTAAGAGGCAACTTTAATTCATCAATTAAATCTAGAGACAGGAGGACAGTTTTTAGTGAGAATGCAAAACAAAATATAGAGATACTTTGGAAGCAGAATTGATAGACCTGGGGACTGATGTACACAGGTGGTGAGAATAGAGATGAGTTAAATATGACCACAGTGTCTAGCCTGGAAGTGCAGCTACACCATCAAGATGGGGAACGAGATAGGAAAGAACATATTTAGGAAGGAAGAACATTTTAATGAGTTGAGGTATCTCTGGGACAATCATCTTGAAATAAGTTTAGTAGACAGTGTTAGACTCGGGAGAGAGGCACAGATAAGCATGGTAGGGACGAAGATGTGGGTGGTTGAGAGTAGAGTTCATTCTCACATGGGTGAAACTGCTCATCTGCATCAACTGTTTTGCCTAAGAGCAAGAAAATATGGTGTTTAACAGTACAGGGTCTGCTCAGAGAGGCCCATCTTCATAGCTTGGCTCTGCTGTCTGTTTGACCTCTGGCAAAGTATCTAAACTCTATAAATTTTCATAGGATTCCTGTGAGAATTACATGAGATGGTATATATGAAGTACTGAGCTTAGAAATTAACACGTAGTGAAGCACCCAATAAATGTTGGCAATTACAATTTTATCTAAAATCTCAGACTTGAAGACAATGTATTTCAAACTTCTGCATATAACATGGTATTCCATTAAGATTAATGTATTGTGTAGAAATCCCTAACTTTAAAAAAATTCAGTATTCAGAAAAACAAAACGTTAGAACCGCTATATTAGATTTTAAATCTTTATTAGGATAAATTATTTGGTATATTAAAGGACTCTTTGTGAGTATATTAATTTACCAGATGCAATTTAATCATACTATAGTAGATTTCACTTACTACTATGAGTAAATTCATTAATTAGCTCTGCTAGCACGGCTGAGTGCAGAAGAATTGNAGGAAAAGGAGTACGTCAAGGCTGTATATTGTCACCCTGTTTATTTAACTTATATGCAGAGTACATCATACTATAGTAGATTTCACTTACTACTATGAGTAAATTCATTAATTAGCTCTGCTAGCACGGCTGAGTGCAGAAGAATTGATGCTTTTGAACTGTGGTGTTGGAGAAGACTCTTGAGAGTCCCTTGGACTGCAAGGAGATCCAACCAGTTAATTCTGAAGGAGATCATTCCTGGCTGTTCTTGGAAGGACTGATGCTAAAGCTTAAACTCCAATACTTTGGCCACCTCATGCCAAGAGCTGACTCATTGGAAAAGACTCTGATGCTGGGAAGGATTGGGGGCAGAAGGAGAAGGGGATGACCGGGGATGAGATGGCTGGATGGCATCACGGACTCGATGGACATGAGTCTGAGTGAACTCCCAAGAGATGGTAATGAACAGGGAGGCCTGGAGTGCTGCGATTCATGGGGTCACAAGGAGTCAGACACGACTGAGCGACTGAACTGAACTGAACTTACTTACCCAGGCCTCTTGTTCTCAGAATCCTTCCTTTCTTGTATTCCTTTGGTGCCTGCTTCTTTGCCTCAGGGACTATGATAACTGCATTTATCCATGGCTAAATTTGTTCTTAACTACCTTGCTCCAAATGTATAGTTATCTTGCCTGAGTGTCAGCCATGGATTGTGTTGGAATCAAGAGTGGTTCCTGCTATGGATGTAGTTATTTGTTTTGAAAACACAGATTTTCCAGAATAACATCCATTGCCAGTCACTGAACCACAAGGAAGAGTATTGTCTTGACTTCATTTCTTGTTTAAGCATCTGAATTGAGTTTCACAGGCTTCTCCTCCCGAGATTTTGTTTTCCCAGAAGCTGCTGGCAGGAGAAAGAATGATTTGAGGATGTCAGATAATTGGTGACTCTTTTCTCTAAATGTCATGGAATATAACTAGATTTAAAGCTCTTGAAAGGCAAAGGCAATATATTTTCTCACCTGTGCTTTACCTATAAGTACTTATAGTATTAATACTTAAACAGTGATTGGCTGATTGATTAACTCTGGAGCAAACTTGCTCAATGTGGTTTTTTGTTTTAATTTTTGTTAATATTTAAATCTGCTGAAATTGAACATTCTACATTGAAAATAAGTTTGTCTAGTTTTGAACAATGAACTGGCTTATTATTGATACATGGTTTCCTCATTCACCACACTCATTATTGCTTCCAACAGTACTTACTATGACTCTGTTAGTGATAATTAATAGTTCTCTTGGTGAAGCCAAAAAATGAATGTGGTTAGTGAGGCATCACTGATGAAACAATGTTCTAACACAAAATAGGGCTTGGGCTCTATTTATGTGGCCCCATTTATTCCATTAGGCAGTGAGGACCCCTGGAAGTTAAGTGCAATATGGTTGTAGGATTCTGGATGCAGCAGAGTGCTCGGTTTGTTGAGCAGAAATCTTGATTTGAGTCTGTTCTTGGGTCGGCTTTGCCACCGCTAGCTCCAAATCTGGGGAATTCTGATTTAATTTCCCCTTAGATGAAATGAGTATTTTGATGCCTGGCTTCCCTGTCTACTTAGAGGGGCTTATGAACATCAAAGAGAAAGAGTACACAGAATCATTTTCCACAGTGTTATAAAGTGTAAGATTTTGCTACTAAAAGAGTGATACATAGCCCATGTATATCTGTGGACTGATATTTATACTCATCGAGTCCTCTTGTTTATCTGTCAAGCAACTGAAACCTTAAGACATTGGGGCAACTAAGAACAACTGCTGAGAATCTAATGGAACATATGCTCAAAATATGTTTTTGTTGTGTGAGGGTGATTTTTTTTTTCTTTTTGCATTTGAAAGGTCAATTTGGTACCACTTATTTTAAAATGGGTGCAGGACATTTTCTACTGGAATCCATTTGGTGATAGACTACTGTTTTCTAGAACATTCAACTAAGTGGAGGAGGATTGAACTGATGTCTGCTTCCTTGTGTGTCATTCTCTTGGCTGACTTGGTTTGTACCTCTGTAGGATCATAGAGAGGCTTCCCTGGTGGCTCAGATGATAAAGAATCTGCCTGCATTGCAGGGGACCTGGGTTNACGACTGAGCGACTGAACTGAACTGAACTTACTTACCCAGGCCTCTTGTTCTCAGAATCCTTCCTTTCTTGTATTCCTTTGGTGCCTGCTTCTTTGCCTCAGGGACTATGATAACTGCATTTATCCATGGCTAAATTTGTTCTTAACTACCTTGCTCCAAATGTATAGTTATCTTGCCTGAGTGTCAGCCATGGATTGTGTTGGAATCAAGAGTGGTTCCTGCTATGGATGTAGTTATTTGTTTTGAAAACACAGATTTTCCAGAATAACATCCATTGCCAGTCACTGAACCACAAGGAAGAGTATTGTCTTGACTTCATTTCTTGTTTAAGCATCTGAATTGAGTTTCACAGGCTTCTCCTCCCGAGATTTTGTTTTCCCAGAAGCTGCTGGCAGGAGAAAGAATGATTTGAGGATGTCAGATAATTGGTGACTCTTTTCTCTAAATGTCATGGAATATAACTAGATTTAAAGCTCTTGAAAGGCAAAGGCAATATATTTTCTCACCTGTGCTTTACCTATAAGTACTTATAGTATTAATACTTAAACAGTGATTGGCTGATTGATTAACTCTGGAGCAAACTTGCTCAATGTGGTTTTTTGTTTTAATTTTTGTTAATATTTAAATCTGCTGAAATTGAACATTCTACATTGAAAATAAGTTTGTCTAGTTTTGAACAATGAACTGGCTTATTATTGATACATGGTTTCCTCATGCACCACACTCATTATTGCTTCCAACAGTACTTACTATGACTCTGTTAGTGATAATTAATAGTTCTCTTGGTGAAGCCAAAAAATGAATGTGGTTAGTGAGGCATCACTGATGAAACAATGTTCTAACACAAAATAGGGCTTGGGCTCTATTTATGTGGCCCCATTTATTCCATTAGGCAGTGAGGACCCCTGGAAGTTAAGTGCAATATGGTTGTAGGATTCTGGATGCAGCAGAGTGCTCGGTTTGTTGAGCAGAAATCTTGATTTGAGTCTGTTCTTGGGTCGGCTTTGCCACCGCTAGCTCCAAATCTGGGGAATTCTGATTTAATTTCCCCTTAGATGAAATGAGTATTTTGATGCCTGGCTTCCCTGTCTACTTAGAGGGGCTTATGAACATCAAAGAGAAAGAGTACACAGAATCATTTTCCACAGTGTTATAAAGTGTAAGATTTTGCTACTAAAAGAGTGATACATAGCCCATGTATATCTGTGGACTGATATTTATACTCATCGAGTCCTCTTGTTTATCTGTCAAGCAACTGAAACCTTAAGACATTGGGGCAACTAAGAACAACTGCTGAGAATCTAATGGAACATATGCTCAAAATATGTTTTTGTTGTGTGAGGGTGATTTTTTTTTTCTTTTTGCATTTGAAAGGTCAATTTGGTACCACTTATTTTAAAATGGGTGCAGGACATTTTCTACTGGAATCCATTTGGTGATAGACTACTGTTTTCTAGAACATTCAACTAAGTGGAGGAGGATTGAACTGATGTCTGCTTCCTTGTGTGTCATTCTCTTGGCTGACTTGGTTTGTACCTCTGTAGGATCATAGAGAGGCTTCCCTGGTGGCTCAGATGGTAAAGAATCTGCCCGCATTGCAGGGGACCTGGGTTTGATCCCTGGGTTGGGAAGATTCCCCTGGAGAAGGGAATGGCTACCCACTCCAGTATTCTTGCCTGGAGAATTCCATGGACAGAGGAGCCTGGGCAGACTGCAGTCCATGGGGTCACAAAGAGCTGGACACAACTGAGCAACACTATAGCACTACAAGATCATAGAGGAGGCATCAAGCAGTACCAAAGTGGCTGTTTCTTTGTTCTTTTCCTTTTAGGCTATGCATCAGAATTATTTTGATTGCAAGCAAGAGAAGCTAAACTTAAGCAAAAAGAATTTGTCAGAAGAATATGGGGTAGCTCTAATGAAAGCTGGAAAGCACAGATGGCTCAGGAGATTTAGAGTTCCAGGGAGAAAGTCTACTCGGCCTACTTTAAATCTTTGCTCAGCATTGGCACATTTTTGGCAAGGTTGGTGGGGTGGAGGCAAGACACCAAGGGTTTAAGGAATAGGGGTGGATCATTCCCTGTAAAATCAATATGCTAGACCGGCAAAAATAACAAATTTCATCAGGATTCTCAGTTCTCTGAAATTAGGGGGGCCATTTAACATGCTATGTCTGTGTATCTACCAGCATGGGTTACACCTCCCTTCTTTTATTAACAAGAGAAGCAGAAGTTGAGAAAGATTAAAGAGGAAAGGATCTTCACTGCTGGACACCACTGCACACTCAGGATATAGACTAAGTGTGCCTCACTGCTCCTAAGGCAGGCCCTCTTATATACTGTAGTGGGATCCTTCGGTACTCTGTTTATTTTTCTCTTTTGCATTGCCATTGTAGTTATTGAATTTTAAGCAGTACGGAAAAGGAGTAAGACTATTTCTACCTCCATTGGGGAAAAGGTTTACATCATCTGGGAGCAGCATGAAGCCTAGAGCCTGGTTACTCATAGATACCCCTTAAATATTTTTTGAAGAAATGCTAAGATTACAACATATTTTGGCCCATACATTGGTCTTTCTTACTATATTCTTCATTTTATTTTAATCTTGAGGGAGAGAAAACACCCTGGCAGTGATACTGAAATCTTTTAAATTTGTGGCATGATAGGAAAATGTAATTACAGTGTCAACATTCTGTCATCCTCCATTCATCATTCTTTATGGAGAAAAAAAAAATTACAGTGGTTCTGACACACTTCCAAGGATCTAATGGTTTCCCATGACATAAGTTGAATTTTAAGATATTCTACCTAGAGATAATCAGCTTCTCATAGCCTTTAGAAATGACATTCTTGCCCACTATTGTTCTTTGTCTGCCTCCTCTACTTAAGAAGAGAAAACTAAAGGAAGGGGAAATTGCATTTTTACTATTGGCTGAAAATGGTTTAGAGCATCACTTGATGATATCTGGAAATTCACTTAACTCAAGCTGTTTTGTCTTCCCACACATTTCCAATGGATGCTAAAAGGGAAATAGCTCTGTAGAAGCAGAAGAGTTATTTTTAGATTTTACGCCTATATTTGGGCTTCATTACTCAGATTTTTTCCCCCAGGGCCGGGTTAATATTCATGTGTACTGTGCTTGATGGCTTTTCCTTATTCTTCTTTGCCCAGAACCACCTGGAGGCCAGCACACTCTGTACGCATGTCAGTCTGCAGTATGAATAAACCGTGTGTCCTCCCTTGCTTGCCTCTTCCCTTGTACCGTCCCCCCAAGCCTTGTAGATCAAAAGGTTACTTTGTTTCAGATTTACCTCTAGTTTCAAGTAATTTATTTCTCCAGCTGTCATCCATGGGTAGAATGAATGTTTTCTCTTTCCCCCTTGAGTTCTCAAACACTTCGATTTTTCCACTGATTTTCTTTTACACTGATACGATGTTTAGAAAATGTAGAGAAGTAGTCTAATGAATTACTTTTTTAAAGGTTTGAATATTTATAGTTCTGATTAGCCAGCAAGCTTCTCTGGTGGCTCACACAGTAAAGCATCTGCTTGCAATGCAGAAGACCTGGTTTCAATCCCTGGGTCGGGAAGATCCCCTGGAGAAGAAAATGGCAAATCACTCTAATACTCTTGCCTGGAAAATTCCATGGACAGAGAGGAGCCTTGTAGGCTACAGTCCATGGGGTCACAAAGAGTTGGACATGACTGAGTGACTTCATTTCATTGAAACTAAGAAGCTTGGTGGACCGAATTGGAAGGTGTCTCTGTGGGTGTTTCCTCTGTGTAGGTCACTTTGCCCAGCCTTACACACCAGCAGTAGAAGGTATTGATTTAGCATGTTTGCCAAAGACACTCCTGGTTTTCACTGAGCAGGGGATGCTTTTTGTATATTGTTCGAAGGAGATCTTCCTGACACCAGAGTATCACTTACCATTTGGGTTTTTTTGAGTTTGTTTTAAAAACTCACTTCACATGGTTCTTAAAGAGACATAAAACCAAGATTTAAAATATGCAAATAAGATTAAAAAGAAGACCCTGATTTATTTGTAATCTCTCTGGGCCCTTTGTGTATTCATTCTGCTCTCAGTTTTGAAGTAAATACAGGTGAAATATTTCTCCATTCACTTACCATATAACGGGTGGTCAACAGTGTAGTCCTAACAACTTGGCAAAACTAAATAGGTTGCATAAAACTTGCTTGATACGCTTCTTGATTGAAATGCAGAGGAAGGAGACTCCCACTGCCCTGTGGGTCAGCTTCTTTTCTTAGCAAGCCCTCAGAAGGCCCTTCAGGGAAACCATCGTTCTGGATGGTGTTTCCATCTTGGTGGGTGGCCTGTGCTATTGTCCTTCCTATAAATAGTTCAGTGGGTTGCAAAGAATGTCAAGTAAGTTTTTCCCACCAACACCCATTTTACTAGTAGAATGTTTGAAAGAATGGGACAGTGATGGGGTAAATTGAACACTGTCTACTTACTGGTATAAACCTTTGTTGATTTTAAATTTAAGGCCTATTATTAGCTCTCTTCCCCTTACAAAGGGAATTTCAGCTGTGATGTGGATGAGGCAAGCCACATGACAAGTCCACTGTTTTCTGTGGAATAATGGTATCTGGGTGGGCCTTTTGCTGCATGCTTACAGATGGTCCCCAGAGGTGACCATAGTGGGACTTGAGTCTTGGAGCCTTTGCCACCTGGAAGTCTGACTAGGGTGGCGCAGAGACTGGTGTAACTGGATGCAGACATTGCAGCTGAGCAAGCAGGCTGCTGGTGGTGGTGGTGGTGGTGGTGGTGGTGGTGGTGGTGGTGGTCGTGGTCGTGGTTGTGGTGGTTTGGGGAACAAAGATGCTTAGAAGCCTTTTGTTACAAACAGGGGTCCTTACCCAGGGAGGCAGTAGTCTTCCACAGGGTAACATGAAGCCTCTGCCTGTGCCTGAATTTCTTTCTATCCAAGCAAATTAAACACTTAAAAAAGATCTGAAACAAATTGACCATTTGAATTCCATGGCACGTGGGACTCCTTTCATCATCCTGTTGTCAGAATTAAAAATTGTTCTCTAAACAGCTGTACACTATCAGCATGTCCTCTGCTGCTTGCAGTGAGGTAGAGATTGTTGTTTGTTGTTTAGTCGCAAAGTCGTGTCTGGCTCTTTGCGATTCCCTGGATTGTAGCCAGGCTCCTCTGTTCATGGGATTTCCCAGGCAGGAAGACTGGAGTGGGTTGCCATTTCCTTCTCCAGGGGATCTTCCTGACCCAGGGTTGGAACCTGCATCTCCTGCATTGGCAGACGAATTCTTTACTGCTGAGGCATAAGATGGATCAAATTCAAATGTTTCTAGCAGGTGGGTGATGTAACTCAGCACAGGAAGGAACAGTCATCCGTTTTGCATATTAAACACAAGAATATTCCTTTCCACTTGTCTCTCATTTGTCTTTGGACATGTGGCACACTGTACTGTTTTCCCACTTTTGATGGAAATGTAAGCTCAGGAATTATTTTACCATCTTATTTATGTGCAAGTGAAAATGATGAAAAATGGCAACTGACTCCTGGCCTTGGTGTTGGAGAAAGAGGAGGTTTGGTGGGATCATGGCAAACTGCATCAGGTTATTGCTGCTTGGGAATGAAAGTACTGTGTTAATAGAATGCCCAGCTATTTGGCAATTAATAAAACTACATTTTAAAACATTATTTTTTAAGGATACTGTTTGGTCCAGTGGTTAAGAATTTGGCTCTGGAGCCAGACAGCCAGAGTTCAAATGGCCAGTTGTGCTGTTTATTAGCTGTGTGACCTTGAGCAGTATACTTAATCCCTGAGCCCCAGATCCTCTCTGAGAAACAATGCCCATAATAAAACCCCATCATAGGCTTGTAGTTAGAACTTGATGAGAGAGCCCATTAGAAGAACTCAGTGACTGACATATAGCTAAGTGCTTAACAAACCTTAGCTACTGCTATATTATCAGTCAACAGCAAGTGGGTCTAAGAAAGTGTGTGAATAAACCACCAATATACAGCATGGGTTTAAGAGCACAGACTTTAGAGCTAGCCAGCTTTGAGTCTAGGTGCTACCGTTTACTAGCTGTTTATCTCTGGGCAACTTCTGTGACTCTTCTGAGCCTTTGTTTCTAATCACTTGTAAAAGTGGCACAGTAGGATCAACTTCTGGGCTTAATGAGTATTCAGTGAGATAAGGCATGTGAAGTGATTGGCATATTTGATAAATATACTGTTTATTGAGCATTTGGTAAAGACTGCACCAGACCGAAGGTTAGTACTGTTTTATCCCCACTTTACAGGGGAGGAAACTGATTGCAAGTTAATTCCTTTGGGAAGCTGTGCACTGGCTGTTGTCAGCAGAGCTACTGGAAGGTTTACGCTCTGCGCTGTGTGTGTGTGGTATGGTGTAGTCATGAAGTTGTGTCTGACTCCTGCAACCCCATGGACTGTAGCCCATGAGGCTCCTCTGTCTATGGGATTTCCCAGGCAAGAATACTGGAGTGGGGTGCCATTTTCTTCTCCAGGGGATCTTTCCAACCCAGGGACTGAACCCAGGTTTCCTGCATTGCAGGCAGATTCTTTCCTGCTGAGCCAGCAGGAAAGCCCCATGCTTCTGCATATGTTTCACCATGTTCTTTGATAGCCTGTTCATGTGTGCTCATAAACATCCATACCTATCACTTCATTGCATTCACCATGAGGAGAGCTTGTACTGCAGATCTGTGTATTATCAAGTCTTAAGAAAACCAGTTGGATGTCATACCTCTAGAATATTTCATAACTACTCATTCTTCCTAAATTTACATTGTTGGTTGAAAGTCGGGGTTTTATCAGAGCACCTGACTTGACCTTTCTTCCGAATACCCTTGATTTCTTTTATTTTTGGATCTAAAAGTAGAAAGTTACCTTTTCAGATTCATAAGTAACTCTACAAAATTGGAAAGAAGAGGCCATTTGCAAAGTAGACTGATTTGGTGGCTGTTCACCAACATATTGAGCAGAGCATGGCAACCTACCCCAGCACTCTTGCCTGGAGAAACCCCTGGACAGAGGAGCCTGGTGGGCAGCAGTCCATAGGGTCACACTGAGTTGGACATGACTGAAGTGACAGGTTCTCTGCCTTTGAAACAGCCCTCCATTTAGTTTGGAGATGGTAAACCAACATGGTACATCTTTGCAGAGTTTTGAGGAATATTGCATTTTGTCCAGACCAGCCAACTGCTTTGAAAACTTTCTGTTGGGACATGCACACAGTTGGTATGCAGAGGTGTCAAGGGAACAGAACTCATTTCATCCAATGAATGCCCTGAAAGTAGACTTGGGGGAAATAGGCTTAATTATGCTTAATAATGGGAAATTCCCTTTCTTTAAAAAAAAAAAAAATCCCATTTTAAATGACATAAAATTATCTTTACAATGAAGAAGGCAGTTTTGACTTTTTTTTTCCCGCAGGGAGTGAATAATTACTTCCTTAGCAGAAACTGCCTCTAACAAAGTGTTCTTTCTTCAGTGCTCAATGTTTGAAACTTCAGGTAATTTTCGGCAGATCAGAAGAAAGACGTTATGGCAAAATGGAGTGGCCAAAGTGATCCCTACACTATGATTAGTTTTCGGTCTAGTCGTGCTTTTTAGTAGCCAAGGATCTGAAGGTGGGCATTTCTTAGAAACATGAGTTTACTCCTTACTCCTCACACGTGGTCTGGCACCTGTATGACCCTGTGAACACTGTGACCCTGCCTTGTGCTTCTTCCTCTAGTCTACCGTGCCGCAGGTACATCAGCCACCTTTTTGTTTCTCAAGCAGCTTAGTATGTCCTCCCCTCCAGCTTCTGCTGTTCTCTCAGCTTGGGACAGTCTTTCTTTAGATTCTTGGATGGCTGGTTTATTTTCATCCTTCAGATATCAGTTCCAGTGACATCTTCTCAGCTGTCATCTTCATGACCTTGCATCTTCTAAAGAATGACTCCCCCTTAAGGAATGGCAGCCCACTCCAGTACTCTTGCCTGGAAAAGACCATGGACAGAGGAGCCTGGCAGGCTGCAGTCCTCGGGGTCGCAGAGAATCGGACACGAGTGAGCGACTTCACTTTAACTTTAAGAATCCTTGGCCACTCTCTCGAAATATCTTGTTTTATGTATCTGAAATTAGAGGAGTTATGTTTGTCCCCTCATACTAGAATATGACGTCCATGAACACGGGAGCCACATCTTCTTGGTTCATTGATGGGTCTCTAGCACATAGAAGAGTTGCCAGAGGTTGTTATCATATGCTTTGTAATTGAATGAATTAATTTATTTTTAATATAAATGTTTTGGAAAACCTTCCCCAAATTCTGTTTCTTGTGTTTAGTGTAGACCAGAGGTCAGCAAACTTTTTCTATAAGGTGTTAGATAGTAAATGTTCTAGATTTGGGGGACCGAACTCTCCTGACAACTACTCAGAAAGCAGCCATAGCGAGTCTATAGACATGGTTGTGACTGTGACCCAATAAAACTTTATTTACAAAAAGTTGTTGAGGGGAGGGGTACCACAGTGATCTACGGGCTGCAGTTTGCCCTTCATACATGTAGAGTCCATTGGTTTTAACCTACACATTCTGCAATGTTATGTGAAAGAGTGTGGGATTTGAAGGGTAGCTATTTTAATCAGAAGCACAGTTCAGCTGAGTTCCTAGTTACAACTAGGAACATGTGAACGTCTATTCCTGTTACGTTAGAAAGGAATGTGTAGTGAAAATTATCCAAAGCATGCTAAGAACATTATCAGAGACATCCCATATGTATGTGGAGGAAAGCAGAGACATTACTTTGCCGACTAAGGTCCGTCTAGTCAAGGCTATGGTTTTTCCTGTGGTCATNCGCAAAGAGTCGGACATGACTGAGCGACTGAACTGAACTGACATGTTAGAGAGTGTTGTAACAGAAAAGTTAGCTACTGATCTAGCATTGGCAGTGGAAATACCAGGAGATATATTGATAAGAATTAGAAGTTGAAAAAGTTTGTTTTGACTACCCTTGGCCAGGCTTAGCCAATATAGGATTTAGTTTAGGCTAATGCAGCAAATTTAGGGAATGGATTGATCTGAAATTATGGAGCACTTTATGTACTTTTCTTCTGACAGAGGAATAAACTCAAAGATACCTAAGTGCCATCAAGCATACTTTAGAAAACTTGCATCTATCAAACATTTTGTATTAGGATTGACACAGTCTCTAATAAGATACCTCCATGTGGCTGAGCTCTTAGTCCCTTCTTCCCACACGGCTCCCCAGAGCAGGAACCAGCTGGTCAGTGGGAAGTGTCTCTGAACAGGCTCTTTCAGTTATTTGAAGGATCACAGATGCACAAATGATATGCCACATACTTTGCCTCTGGAGCTAGGTTTCTAGTTTTCTTCTTTGACCGAAAATGTTTATGAGAATGCAACCAAAGTTGACTCATTCTACTAATTAGAGTATACAGATCTTGATGAAATTTCAAACAGTGTTTAAAACAGCATCATTATAAACCAAGAATATTCATATAGATTTTTAGTTTGTTTTTAATTTTAGTAAAAAAACAAAACAATCATACAGAATTTTGAGATTCATTTGCTAGGTCAGGCTGTCTGTTTATCAAGAGTCTATTTAGAATCACTCATTGAGTCTACTTAATTGCTGTGTCTTAAGTGACTGTGGCCTTGAGGAAATCATTTAATCTCCTAAAGCCTCAGTATCTATAAAATGAAGATGATCTCTCAAGTCTCTTTTGTAATCTGGGGTGATTTTTAGTTGAGCGCATATGCTAGCTCCAGTGTTGCTGAAACTGGAAGAATTAGTGAAGCTCATATATCCCTTTGAAGCTGTTAGAGTGCTTTTAGATGATATATTTACAACTTGCTTCTCTTTCAGAACTAAATGATTTGTTTGGAATGACTTGTGAGGATATAGTTGACAGTTTTGCAGAGCAAGATATTTGTTTCTTATGTTGAGATCTTTCCATCAGTAAGCACGAAGGCTACATAGAGAGAAATAGAAGCACAAGTAATTGATGCATGTTCTTACCTAGTGGCTCAGGCTTATTAGGGCCATAAGATGAGTGTCGTGGGTCATGTCTTTTATCAATTTTGTCCATCTGTCTTACGAGAGGCCTGTATGACCTTGTGAATGAGAGAAAGCTCCAAGAAGCCCAGCAGCACCCGTGTCCACAGCTAGATGCTGTCATAGCCCCACAGAGAACCCAGAGCTTCTCAGGATGCCTCTCTACAGGGAGCAGGCAGCTGGTGTTTGAGGCCCCTTCCTTCTGTTCTGCTAAGATGTAACAGTTCTCTGAAGACCCATTCATATTTCATCTGTTTCAAAAATTTCTGAGGTCATCCTAATTGGAAGTGCCCTTAAGGTCCTCAGAATCTCTGAAATACTTAATATCTCTTTTGTGGCAGTCATATCTAGTGCTGTGTATTTTGCTATGTTCATGAGGCTCTCTTCCGTCAGACTGTATAAGCTTTGGAATGCCTGGAACCAAGTGTGGTTTCTCTCATTGTCTCCTATCCTATCCAGACAGTCATGGGTATAGTTTATCCTTCTCCTGTGTTCTCCATGCACATCTGCATGGCAGCCTTTCCTTTTTATCTACTTGACTCCTAAAAGGCACAGAGGATGGCTTGTTCAATTTTGTATTCCTAATCCTTTTCATATAACCCCTGACAGATAGCTTCTTAATGGAAGAGGAAGTAAAGCTGTAGTTGACCCAAGAAAACACTGGAATATTTACATTTGTATGATTTTTGCTGATCTAGACACCTCCTGGGTGTACAATGTATTACCCTCTAAAACATCAAATGTTTTGATGACACATAGTCATCATCTATTTCACACATAATTTAAATGATGTTTCTTCCGTCAGAGCCTCTCTGTGAAAGCCTCAGGCGACTCTTTCTGAGATGATTGTAGGATGGGCAGGATGGCAGTGCAGAGTATTGGGAGAAAGGAAGTCCAAATTCCAGGCACTGCTCTGCTGTTTAGGACTGTTGTGACTTTGTGGAGGTCCCGTTAATGCTCAAAGAAGTTTCTCAACTGTAGGATATAAAGATAATATATGATTGCCTATGCCTCTCTCTTCCTCTTTCAGGAAGAATTTGTTGGGAAAATCAAATGATACTGTGCATATTCACGTACTTAGAAGACTACATGTAAATTACTAAGGGAATGTATTATATGTTATAAAGGGGGTTACACCCTATGGTTTTAACACTTAAGATTTTTTGTGGTTCTATCAAATAAGTAATCCAACCTATAATTAGGACCATTGACTATTACCCAAGTAAGGGCCTCAAGGTCTTACCTGTTCCACCCAAATCCTGCAANGCCACCTGATGTGAAGAGCTGACTCATTTGAAAAGACCCTGATGCTGGGAAAGATTGAGGGCAGGAGGAGAAGGGGACGACAGAGGATGAGATGGTTGGATGGCATCACCGACTCAATGGACATGGGTTTGGGTGGACTGCGGGAGTTGGTGATGGACAGGGAGGCCTGTTGTGCTGCGGTTCATGGGGTCGCAAAGAGTCGGACAAAACTGAGCAACTGAACTGAACTCTAGTCTGAAGACAGTGGAGCCAGGGACTCCTCACTTCCATCCTACCACAACCATAGACTTTGGAAAATTCTTCCTTATGTCTCCTTATAGCTTCTTGCCATTGGTTTTAAATTCAGTCTGTTGAGGGGGGTGGGTGCGTGATACAACTCTGATCCTGTTGCTATGGAGCTGCCCCTAGAAATCATTTGAGAGGATAGGTGCTGGCCTCTGCCTCACCCTCGGGTTTTCTCTTCCATCTCGAGAAGTGCCTGCTCTGTGTCTCAGCAGTGCTGAATTTCCTTCTCGTCGGGGACGTGGATACATTGTCTGATGATCTGCAGTGCACTCTCTGATGCTCAGCGGTCACTGTAGCTTCTCCAGCAAGGTCACCTGCCCACAGCTCTGAACTATGAGAGTCATCAAGACCCAACCACATCTCCTCTCTCTACTTTTTTTTTTAACGAAAGTAGAGTAGGGTGGGTGGGGCATTTAAGTATGACTCGAAATTGCTCATGGAGTAAATCCAGACTCTTAGCCTGGGCTGCGGCTTCTCCACACCAGCCCTCCTCTGCGCTCTCACTCCCTGTGGCTCCTCCCTGGACTCCATGCCTGTGTTGCCCACATCTTCCAAGCACAGATGTAGCTCTCCCACTCTGCCCTTCCAGCTCACCAAGGGTCAATTCATAGTCCACCTATTTTTTTCCCCCTTTCAACCCCATCTCTCTTTAAAAATTAAAAATCTACAGGAGTTATACATGAATATGCTCTCATCATAAATGTGTATATATATATANCTCTGCCCTTCCAGCTCACCAAGGGTCAATTCATAGTCCACCTATTTTTTTCCCCCTTTCAACCCCATCTCTCTTTAAAAATTAAAAATCTACAGGAGTTATACATGAATATGCTCTCATCATAAATGTGTATATATATATATATATATACACACACACACACACACATATATATATATATCTCTCTCACAGAAAGTATGTTTCCATTCTTGCCTATTCCCCATCTCTCTCATCTCTCAGAGTTAGGAAATTACTATGTATTTTACCAGGCCTTTTGCTATGTATTTACATGTAAATTATTTAGGTTTTTGTGTAAGAGCGTTTTAAAAAGACATTATGGGACATGTTATATACATTATTCTTTGAGTTGCTTTTTTTCACTTGACAATATAACTTAGAAATTTTTCTAGGATCATACACATAATTATGACTTTAAAAAGACGGTGCAGTGATTAAAATTCTGCAGTGTTTTTATGGTAAAAATTCAAATTTGAAAGGATATGAAGTGAAAAGTACTTCTCCAATCCCCTCTTTTTATTTTGGAGGTTACTGGTGATAACATTTCTTACATGTATTTATAAATGCTTTAAAATATGCAATCCTGTAGTATATAGTATATACATCACACAGCATCTTGAGCATATTTTTTTCATATCTGCATGCACAGATGCCTTGTTCTTTTTAGTGAGTGTATTAGATTCTCTTATGTGAATATGCTATAATTTAGTCAGCCATCTCTCTATCAGTGAACTTATTTGATCTTTTCTGTTTGGAAATCTCTGACCCTCCTAGCTGATGTGAAGTCACTCCCCATTTGTTATGAATTTATTCAACACAATAAACATTAACCAAGTGCCTTCTGTCTTCCTGGTGCTGCGTGGAGCACTAGGGCCACCAGCTTGCTTGATGCAGAGTCCCTCCCTCCTGCTTTTAGTTATCCTGGCCTAACTTGAAGACACACTGCTGAAGAACTTAGACTGTGACAAGAGTTGGAATAGGTAGATGTGCCTTAGCATATATAGTATTAATTCTACTTGAGGATGGTAAAGGAGAAATTGCAATCAAACCCTAGAGGATGAGTAAGAAATCTTCTAGGTGACAAGGAAGAGAAGGTCATTCCTGCAGGGGTTAACAGTACCCCTATGGGTTGGCAAGAAAGAGTGGGTGATGTGCAAAGGGTGGTCAGGACCCAGTGTGATTGGAGCAAATGCTGGGGTGTAGGGTGTCTGGGGTGGTACTCTTTGCTCAGCAGTGGGTCATAGGAAACATTCAACATGTGACTAGAAGGACATGTGCTCTCTGCTCGGCTGGCTCCCAGACCCTCTTGGGCTTATCGTCTATGTCTTGCAGACGTTGTCTCCAGCTATCAGCTCCTTTTGACATTTCCTTCAGTACATGGGGCTCTTTGGTGAATTGGTCTGTCTTGAAATATATATACATACATATATATATATATATATATATAATCCAGTTTTGTATTCTTAACTCTGTTATGTCTTCTTTTTGCAGAGTTTAATCAGTCAAGAAATAAAACAAAATTCAGCTATGGCCCCAAGGAAGAGAGGTGGACGGGGGATTTCATTCATCTTCTGCTGTTTCCGAAACAATGATCACCCAGAAATCACGTATCGGCTGCGAAATGATAGCAACTTTGCGCTTCAGACCATGGAGCCTGCGTTACCCATGCCCCCTGTGGAGGAACTGGATGTCATGTTCAGTGAACTTGTGGTGAGTCTCAGACTTCATCCCAGGGGTGGGGGGTGGTTGGGAGCTGGAGGAAGGGGAGAGGATGTGAATGGTTTGGTTAGACACAGTCTTGCCTTATCTTTGGTGAAACAGCTCCCATCTGCACCCCTACTGTCAGCACTGAGCCTGTAGAGGAGAAAGAAANACAAATTGATTCCAGGCAGGATTTAAGTCAGCCTTGGTTTTATATGAGGAACTCATGAGCTGCCCGAGGCCACAGAGCTGCTTCTGTGGCAGAATCCACTGGAAACCCAAAGAAAGTATAGTCACTCAGTCACGTCCAGCTCTTTGCGACCCCGGGGCCTGTAGCCCACCAGGATCCTCTGTCCATGGAGTTCTCCTGGCAAGAATACTGGTGTGGGTTACCATTCCCTTTTCCAGGAGATCGTCCCAACCTAGGGATCAAATCCAGGTTTGCACTGTAGGATTCTTTATCAGCTGAGCCACCAGGGAAGCCCCTCTGACTTATCATTAACTATAATATCATACCTTGTTCTTTCATTCACATTTACCCAATGACTTTAATGGTTTTGGTCAGGCATTTGCTTAATTCTTTAGGTATCGTCAACATTTTCTGGAAGAACACACTTGAATTGCAGGAAGCAGAGCCTTGTGGCCTTTGGATGCAAATCAGCCGATACAGTAACCAGATATGCAGGTATATCCAGATTCCTCATGGGCTCACAGGATGAGTGAGCTTGCCCATTTTTCAGCATACTAAGGAATTCTGAGATTGACCAGCACTTTACTGATGGTCCCTTCCTAGAAATGTTGGACTTTCAAAGCACATTAGATGTCATCAACTCTGACCTGTAAAATTACAGACTCTGGGTGGTGTTTCCANAGTGAGCTTGCCCATTTTTCAGCATACTAAGGAATTCTGAGATTGACCAGCACTTTACTGATGGTCCCTTCCTAGAAATGTTGGACTTTCAAAGCACATTAGATGTCATCAACTCTGACCTGTAAAATTACAGACTCTGGGTGGTGTTTCCAGATGGCAGAGGACAGGGAGTTTTAATTCAACAGAAAGCATGACAAGTAGGAGAAACTTGATAATGCAGAGATGACCTGCAGGTGTATATGAATTATTGATGAGGACTCTGCTGATGAATTTGGGGGTAAAGGTGGGTTGGCCAGAGATGAATCATAATCTTTCTCTCAACTAGAACACCCAGGGCCAGGACTCTCATTTTCTAGATGAAGAAACAAAGGACTACAGAGGTGAAGCAACTCACCCACAGTCAGNGGTAGAATTTGTGAGATTGCTTTAGTATGAAAAGCCTGGGAAGGAAATAAATAAAAAGATTCTATCTGAGATAATTCTTGAGTTGAGGTTTTCTGATGCTTAGGCTGTGAGAGGGGGTGATCAGGATAGCAGTGTGGGAGCCCAGCTATCTAGATTTTAATGTTGATTCCACTACTTGTAAAGTGGTAGAAACTTAAATTTGGTACTTGACCTTCATGAACCTCAAGTCCTCTTGGAACTCTTCCTCTTGCACTGGAGATGTTGAAAGTTTTTTTTTTTTTTTTTAAGCCAACAGAAAATATATACTAAAATTGAAAATGTTTAATTCTCATTATGTGTGAAACTATCTTTTTAAACCTGGTTTTCATGTATTTTCTGATTTAATTCATGCAATAACCCAGTAAAAGAGGTACTACTAATATCTTAGTCTTCGAAATGAGGAAAGAGGCAAGGATTAAATAAATTCTAGTTAATCTGCACCCAGAGTTTTAATCACTGAGCTGAAATTTTTAGGAAGGCGTGTTAAAAATGTATAGCTGTATCTGTGCTGTAATTGTTGTGTTTGCAATTTTAAGCTCATTAAATGCAACTATCATTTTTACTTTTCTAGTGATAGAGACACTAAAGTTGGATTGGTGAATGGATTTCTAATGCTGTCACTCTGTTTGTCTTAAGGATAGGATGATGTTTCCTTCTCTTTCATGTTGGCTCCTAGCACAGAATCTGGCATAGTCAACACTGTATTCTTTATGTGGGAAGACTGAAGACGGCTTGATCAGAGTAAGTATGGGGCACTAACCTAATCTGGAATGGCCCTGGGTGCCCACCTATGTTGAGTGTTGGATAGTAGTCTCAGGGAATAGTCAGTCTAAGGACAAATGGAGTGGAACCCTTAGAGCTACTCTCAAATCAAGGCATCTTTTGTGGCACGCAGTAAAGGTGGGAAGGATGTGGGAGGGGTTTGTCCCACAAGCTCACTTTTCTACGTCATCTGTCTTCTGTATCATATGCAGTTTTCCATTGTAGAAAAATGTTTGTTTTTCATTTATGATCATCCAGACTGACCTAGAATAGGTAGGTCATGGTTGTGATCTGCAACCCAAGAGTCATTCAGGGATTTCCAGCCTTCTGGACAGGCAGCAGGTTATCAGTCTGTTAATTCTTTCAATTCATTCAAAAAGCATTTACTCTCAACGTGCTGGAGGTATTGTTTTAGGTACCCTCAATACAAAGATAAAAGATGTGGTTCCCAAACTCAAGTAGCTTATTGTTAGGTAGGAAAATAGATATGCAAAGGAATAATTATAGTTAATAAGCTAGTAATGCAGGTGTGTGCTTAAGTAGTAGGAGCTTGGGAAACATTTCTCAAAAGAGAATAGGGTATGCGGCTTCCCTGGCAGTACAGTGGTTAAGACTCTGCATTTTCACTGTTGGAGGCATGGGTTCTATTCCTGGTCAGGAAACTAAGATTCTATATGCCATGTGGCATGGCCAAAAAGTTAAAAACAAATAAAAGGGATTTTTTTTTTTTAAAGAAAAGGACAGTGTCTGAGCTGAGAACTGAAAGAGAGAAGGATTTGGCTTGGCCAAAAGGCTAAGGGACAGTGCATTCCAGATAGAAGAGACACTATGTTCTCCTTTTTAGGCAAGAATGAGCAGATAGTATACATCATTAGACGATGAGAAAGCAGCTTTCCAGGGACACTTCAAAGGCAAGCTTTCTGTTCACACGGATCCACTTTCTGTTCACACAGATTTGATATTTGCTTATAGATGCCTCAAAGGCTCATAAAATGTCTACTATTTATAAATGTTTTTATTGAAGTAGAGTTGATTTACAGTGTTTCAGGTATATAGCAAAATGATACTCTTTTTCAGAGTCTTTTCCCATGTGGGTTGTTACAAGATATTAATATAGTTCCCTATGCCATATAGTAGCTCCTCATTGTTTATCTATTTTATATATAGTAGTGTATCTCTGTTAATCCCAAGCTCCTAATATATCCTCTCGCTCCTTTCCCTTTTGGTAACTTTAAACTTGTTTTCTATTTCTATGAGCCTGTTTCTATTTTGTAATAAGATTTATGCATTTTATTTTGCATGCTCTTTGCTTCCCCTTACCTAGTCTACACAGTAGTGTTCTTGCTGAACCTAAAATACATATGCTTAACAGTGGCAGACTATTTTTTTGGGCTCCAAAATCACTGCACATGGTGACTGCAGCCATGAAATTAAAAGATGCTTACTCCTTGGAAGGAAAGTTATGACCAACTGAGATAGCATATTGAAAAGCAGAGACATTACTTTGCCAGCAAAGGTCCATCTAGTCAAGGCTATAGTTTTTCCAGTGGTCATGTATGGATGTGAGAGTTGGACAGTGAAGAAAGCTGAGCGCTGAAGAATTGATGCTTTTGAACTGTGGTGTTGGAGAAGACTCTTGAGAGTCCCTTGGACTGCAAGGAGATCCAACCAGTCATTTCTGAAGGAGATCATCCCTGGGATTTCTTTGGAAGGAATGATGCTAAAGCTGAAACTCCAGTACTTTGGCCACCTCATGCAAAGAGTTGACTCATTGGAAAAGACCCTGATGCTGGGAGTGATTGGGGGCAGGACAAGAAGGGGATGACAGAGGATGAAATGGCTGGATGGCATCACTGACTCGATGGACGTGAGTTTGAGTGNCACCTCATGCGAAGAGTTGACTCATTGAAAAAAGACTCTGATGCTGGGAGGGATTGGGGACAGGAGGAAAAGGGGACGACAGAGGATGAGATGGCTGGATGGCATCACCAACTCAATGGATGTGAGTTTGAGTGCACTCAAGGAGTTGGTGATGGACAGGGAGGCCTGGCATGCTGCCTTTCATGGGGTCGCAAAGAGCCGGACACGACTGAGCAACTGAACTGAACTGAATACACATTTACCAAGGGAATCCAAGGTACTACATATGGCTCATAGGACCTTGTACAGGTACTCCCTAAGCCAGGAGATGTCTGCTTCAACAGAATGAAATATTCGGTATCTTGATGAAGTCTTCATTAGCTCATCATATAGGCTCTGTGACAGATACTTTGCTCGTAACCTCTTTTCTCCCTTTCAAACTCAGAGACTTGCAGTTGCTAGCTTTTGGAGGCCACTATCCCTTAAAGTGAGTGGAGAGTTTTTCTCTAGAAGTGTTTGCAAATCATAGTTATTGATGAGAATTTTCACCCAAGTTTGCCTCATTGTGTTAATTACACAATCAAGAAAAACTGGTGACAGATTCTAGAATTGGATTCTGTAATTTAGAAGAGACACCATAAGTCCATAAGTTGGACAAGAACAAAGTTCAGAGTTCATCCCTTTCTTCATTATGCAGAATTAACCATTGTTAAATGTTGAGACACTTGCTTCTGGTCTTTGTGTGTATACTTTTATTTTTTAATTGCGTAAATAATGTATGGATGCATTGTTGTTGTTGTTTTCAATTTAAATCTTACAGATAAAGCTTCAAGACTCCTTGACTTGCATCCCCATGTCTCATAGTCTAAACATTAAAACAAAAATTAATGTCCTTTGTTTAAATGAAATATTATGTAAAAGTTGACTGTTCTTCTAGTTAAATATGTAGAATTATGTACTGAAGGCACAGCAGTGAACAATATGTGCAAGGCCCCTGCCCCATGAAATAACCACATAGGATAATTTGAAATGGTGATACTTGCCCTGAAGATCTTCAGACAGGGTAAAGAGGTAGAAAGTGATGGGAGCATTGCACAGGACTGTGGCAGATACAGTGGTTGGGTTGGCTCCTGAGAAAGTGAAATTCATGCTGAGGCCTTAATGATGAGAAGAATCAGCCATGCACAGGTGTGGCCAGAACATGCTTGTCAAGGATGTGGATCAAGGGCGTGGCTGATGCAAAGGCCCTGAGGCAGGAGTTAGCTTGACCAGTATAGTTGAAGGGCAATGACTTATGCAAAGAGCTCTACAAGATGGGGTGGGGGTAGGGGTAGTCAGAAGCCAGATTGTAATGTCCCTTGGAGGCTGTTGTGTGGCCTTTGTGTGTTCTTATAATTGCAGTGAGTAGCCACAGGATGTTGTCATAAGATAATATGTCAATATCCAAAAGGATAAAAGCAGAACTGCTGAAACTGAAGCTGGAGTGAGAAGCTCAAATCAATACCTACTGAAAATCTCTGATTCCGCTCCCTTTCTCATCTGAGAGTTGGGATACCTTACCTTTTAGGCATTTCTAATAGGTAACTCTAGTCCAAATAGGAAAAGGAGTACGTCAAGGCTGTATATTGTCACCCTGCTTATTTAACTTCTATGCAGAGTACATCTTGAGAAAGGCTGGGGTGGAAGAAGCACAAGCTGGAATCAAGATTGCCAGGAGAAATATCAATAACCTCAGATATGCAGATGACACCACCTTTATGGCAGAAAGTGAAGAGGAACTAAAAAGCTTCTTGATGAAAGTGAAAGAGGAGAGTGAAAAAGTTGGCTTAAAGCTCAACATTCAGAAAACGAAGATCATGGCATC